>JAJTWR010000205.1:1512500-1537500 GCA_021613335.1 Whitmania pigra | reverse complement strand
TAATGAACTGACCATGGAGTGCCTTATTTTTATAGTTATTTATATGAAATTTTTCAATTAATTGACTAAATTCATCTTTACTTATAATCTGATTAGTGTCTATTGAATAAATTTGATTTATCTTTTCAGTTTCCTTTATGATCGAATACTTCTTCTTTGCTTTGTCAGCTAAATCGATCAAACCCACTAATCTATCTTGTGTGTTTGCCTGGATGTATGTTTTCAGATTTAGCATTGTTTTTTCAAATGAATTTTCAATACTAATAAGGCCTCTTCCTCCCTCTGATCGTCCAAAGTACAGTCTGTCTACATCAGCATTAGGATGATGTGCACCTGCCAAGGTAAGTAACTTCCTTGTCCTCCTGTCTATCTTTTGTAGATCGGATCTGAGCCATTCAAGTATGCCATAACTATAGCTCATAACGGGGATGGCAAGGTTGTTGATTGCTGTTATCTTGTTTTTTGCATTTAACTGAGTCTTCAGAATCTGTTTGACTCTTTTATAGTATTCTTTCTTGATTTTTTCTTTCATCATCTCCTGCTTTATTCCCCCCACTTCCTCCATTCCCAAATATTTGTATGATTCCTCTGCATCAAGGTTTCTTATGTGAGTGTTGCAGTCAATATCTATTCCATTGCCTAGGACAACTTTTCCTTTTTTAATTTCCACAACAGCACATTTACTCAGTCCAAATGTCATTTGAATATCAGAAGAGAATTTTTCAACAATAATTAGTGCTTCTTTCATCTGATCTTTGTTTGTCATGAAGAGTTTCAAATCATCCATATATAATAGGTGTGTAATGCGTTGACATCCAATGTTATATCCAAATTGTTGTTGGTTTAGGAGTTGAGAGAGAGGGAACAAAGCCATGCAGAAAAGGAGTGCAGAAAGTGAATCCCCTTGAAAGATTCCTCTTTTTATTGCTATTGTCTCAGTCATTATTAGACCTTTCTCATGGTGAAGGCACATTTTTGTTTTCCATTTTTCCATTGAGCTTTTAATGAAATCTGTTATGGTAGGACACACTCTATAAATTTTTAATACTTCTATTATCCAGGAATGTGGGAGACTGTCGAATGCTTTTTTATAATCTATCCATACCATGTTCAAATCTTTCTTTTGTTTCTTTGCTGATTGAGTGATTGCTAAATCTAATAGCAGTTGATCTTTACAGCCTCTTGACAGTCTTTTACAACCTTTTTGCTCTGGGGGAAATAATTCGTTTTTGTGGAAGTGGTCATATATTCTATTGTTTAAAGCACTTGTGAGGATTTTGAACATTGTTGGTAGGCACGTTATCGGTCTATAATTTCTTGGGTCTTTAGTATCCTGTCCTTTGGAAATCAAAAATGTAATACCAGTCACCAACCAATGTGGCAGAAGCAATGGATCTTTCATTATATTGTTGTACGCTGATGTTAAGGCAGTGTGCATGACATCCAATTTTTTGACCCAGAAATTTTGCAACTTGTCAATTCCAGGAGCTTTCCAATTGGAGGTTTGCTTTATGGCCTTTTTTATTTCATCAATTGTAAAATCCTGCCATTCAACTTCTTTTATGTATTCAAAAGCAAACTTTGTCTTTTCAATCCATACTGCATGTTTATGTTCCACTTGATTCTCTAGGATTTGTCTCCAGAAATTGTCTATATCAGTTAACTTTGGGGGATCTTTTATTTCATTGTTTTGTTTTTTGAGTTGTCTGTAAAACTTTTTCATGTCATTTTCAAAAAGTTTATTTTGGTGATATTGGTTGGTTCGTCTATTGAATCTCTTCAATCTTTGGGTTTTTGCATTCATTTTCATAATTGTGGTGGCTTTAGCATCATGAACTTGATCTAGTGTCAACTCAAACTTAGAGCATATTTTTTTCACTTTATCTTTAACTCTAGGGCAAAGGTTTCCTTTTTGGAATTCTTGTATTAGAGCTAGATCTTTTCTAAAGCCATCAATTGTTTTCTGTATTCTAATTTTCCACATTGGTGTTTGGTTTTGGTGCCTTGCATTTATTCTTTCTAGTTTTTCTCCTGAAATTACTGATGCTATAGCATAAATTGTATGATTTATCTCTGTTAGATCAGAGGCTTGCAATGACATTTTTTCTAAGGCTCTGTTGGCCAATTGTAATTCTTTTGAAATGGATTTTGGTATTCTGATTTTATTTAAAGTTTTCCTTTCTTCTATTTTAAATGTCTTCACTTCTGATATTTTTTGTCTGACTTTATTTATCATGGTTCTTAGTTCATCAATATCTGGTCTTTCATTATTATTATTATTATTATCTTATTATTATTATTATTATTATTATTTATTATTATTATTTATTATATTATTATTATTATTTTATTATTATTATTATTATTATTATTATTATTATTATATTATTATTATTATTATTATTATTATTATTATTATTATTATATTATTATTATTATTATTATTATTATTATTATTATATTATTATTATTATTATTCTTATTTTATTATTATTATTATTATATTATTATTTATTATTATTATTATTCTTATTATTATTATTATTCTTATATTATTATTATTATTATTATTCTTCTTATTATTATTATTATTATATTATTATTATTATTATTATATTATTATATTATTTTATTATTATTATATTATTATTATTCTTATATTATTATTATTATTATTATTCTTATTATTATTATTATTATTTATTATTATTATTATTATTATTATTATTATTCTTATTATTATTATTATTATTATTATTATTATTATTATTATTATTATTATATTATTATTTATTATTATTCTTATTATTATTATTATCTTATTATTATTATATTATTATTATTATTATTATTATATTATTCTTATTATTATTATTATTATTATATTATATTATTATTATTATTATTGTTGTTATTATTATTATTATTATTATTATTATTTGTGATTCATAAATGTCCAATTATCGTAGGCGTATTCATTTCTCAAAATAATACCGCTAGATAACAAGAGTAAAATTCAAAGCAGACACACTGCATGACGAATCAAATGAAGCCCTACAAATGCCTTGGGATGCAAAACAAAATTTTAAAAAAATCTTAATATTATCATTATTATTATTGTTGTTGTTATTTTTAATATTGTTATTGTTAATAATATTTAATTGTTAATAATAATAATTGTTATTATTATTGTTGTTGTTGCTGTTGTGGTTGTCGTCGTGTTCGGATCGTACAGGTAGACACACCTGCCTGGAAACAGGTGGCTGGATAATTGGAGTGGTTCCAGAATGAATGCTTAATCATCATTTTATTCCAATCAATTAACATTAATAGCATGATTGATAATGATAAAATCGTGAATTCATTTATTGTATCCGGTGTATATTCAGGCTGAAAATTTTATTAATTCAACACTTCCATCTGAATGATAAACAAAGCATTATAATAATTTATTATTAATAATTAATCATCAAAATTTCGATCGCTTTAGGCTTCAACCAATAACAACTGAATAACAATTTAATAGTTATTAATAAATTAAAATAAGTTATTAACTTATTAGGTTATCTACATAACATTTTATTATTGCTATTATTTATTCAAATTTCATTTTATCAACAACTTTTGCGTAACCGGTTTAAAAATTTAAAATTTTCAAAACATCTGCCACGAATATCGATCTTCGTCCTCAAACATGCGAACGAACAAAGCAACGATATAAGAAAATATAACCACCATTACAACATCAATGAAATTTTAAAATCGATTTTGCAGGCAAAGAAAAACAGGCAAGCAGTGTATAAAGCGTTTAAAAACGATTAAAAATGAATGAATGAATTTATTTATTTATCTTCTTAAAATTTATAACAATTTATTTACAACTAAATGTTTTCTATTGAATTGAAAATTATTAAAAGTCAATTTATTGGAAATATTACTTACAAAAGATTGAAGAGCGAGACTTAATTGAATCTATTCAGCGCCACATAAGCGTTGTCAACAACAACAACAACAATAAGCCACTCAGTGTCAACAAATAATAATGGACTGGTTTAGCCGAAACATTGTTGTCACTAATATAGAGATATTACATAATGTAAAGGTTATTGTTATTATTATTATTATTATGATTATTATTATTATTATTATTATTATATTATATTATTATTATTATTATTATTTATTATTATTATTATTATTATTATTATTATTTATTATTATTATTATTATTATTATTATTATTATTGTATTATTATTATATTATTATTATTATTATTATATTATTATTATTATTATTATTATTCTTATTATTATTATATATTATTATTATTATTATTATATTATTATTATTATTATTATTATTATATTATTATATATTATTATTATTATTATATTATTATTTATTATTATTTATTATTATTATTATTATATTATTATTATTATTATTATTATTATTATTATTATTATTATTATTATTCTTATTATTATTATTATTATTAAACGACGTCGTTGTGGTTGTTGCTGTTGCAGCCGTCGTGGTTATTATCTATTTTAATTATTACTATCATCAAAAACAAATTATTGCATCGCAATTAATAAATTTTAAATATACAATTGAAAACACAGTCCAATGGAACCAACAAACGCCCCCTGTCGACTTAATCCTTGCCTTGAAGGGCTTTGTCTTCACCGTGGTTGACCTCTAAGGTGACATCAAGGACACGCCCAAAAACCCTGTCCCCATTGTATCCGGGTTCGGAAACGTAGTTCTTGAGTTTGACGGGGGTTGCGTTGCTGGCGAACAGGAATTCGTAGATCAGTCCAGCCGTCACCCCTCCTGTGATTGGTCCGCACCAAAAGACCTGGTAAGTTGGGGTGCGCTATAAATTGGTTTCGTTTTCGAAAACGAGTCGATATGTATTCTCTTTCCTAGTTCTCGTAACGATGACGATGAGCATAGTGACATTTAACGAAGATGATATTTCCTAATAATTCAAAATTTATGAAATAAAATGTCAACTGAGATATAAATATCCACCCAGTGGTTTTCCCAGTTTCCACCGACAACTGCGGGTCCAAAAGTTCTGGCTGGATTCATGCTTGATCCAGTGTATTTTATCTGTCGATTGTTATCATAATTGGAAATTTCAAACGTTTAGAAATTAATATTAAAAAACAGATAATTATTAAATTTTATAATATCATTTTATCATTAATATTATTATTATTGTTATTGTAATAATAATTATTATTAAATATTACTTTCATCATCATTTATTATAATTATCATCTATTAATCTGAACAAAAATGTGTAACATCGATTAATCGGATTAAAAAATTAAAAACAATGCCAAACACTCACCGCAAACATGTGGCAGATTGCAACGGCAAATCCAATGCTGAGGGGTGTCGATCCACTGGGATCCTGTCTGTTGGCATCGCAGGCCGCGAAGACAGTGAAAACCAAAATGAAGGTGATGACAGTTTCAACCAAGTACCCTCCTGGAAAAGGACTCATGAGTGGGCTTACGCTGGTCTGTCCGAGGTCCCCCTCGTACTGGGGAGGGGTCACCACCCTCAGCAATCCAGCTCCTGCCACTGCCCCCAAGCACTGAGCAGTTATGTACAACAGAGCCTTAAACAATGTGGCTCTTCTCGTCATCAACATAGCACAGGTTACAGCAGGATTGATGTGACCTCCACTAACGTGACCTATGCCCCTGACGACGGTCGCCACGGCCAGACCAAAGGTCAAGGAGATCTGAACGATGGTGGGGTTGTTGGCTTCCCAGTCCTTGCCCAGACAGGTACCGCAGCCAATCAGAACCAACACGGCTGTGCCCAGCACTTCAGCCAATGCACCTTGCCATGTCGTACGTGCCTTTATGTCTTTCAAGTTTCTGCCTATGAAGCCTTTAAATCCTTGGCACATTTTGTTGTTGTTAGAAATAAAAATAAGTTAAAACTGGAAATTAGTTAAGAAATCTGGTTGAAATTGGTCAAGTTAAGATTTATCCAAAATGTTATCCGAAGGAACGTTTATCTCTAATAAGACTAGAGCGCAGTACTCGTCTGCTTCGAGAAGCGCCCATTCAACGGGTTCAATGCGCATGAGCGAATGCATCGGGCACCTTTCAACCAATAGGCTGCTCTCCTCAGATTTTTTGTTATAAGCAGTAATAATAATAATAATAATAATAATAATAATAATAATAATAATAATAATAATAATAATAATAATAATAATAATAATATAATAATAATAATAATATAATAATAATAATAATAATATAATAATAATAATAATATATAATAATAATAATAATAATAATACTAATAATAATAATAATAATATCATTATTGATTGTGTAATAATATCGTATTGTTATTAATAATTATATAACAACATCGTCGTCTTTGTTATTATTACTGCTACTATTTTTATTAATATCATGATAGCGTTAATATATTTTTTTCATTTGTTTATTATTATTATTATTATTATTATATTATTATTATTATTATTATTATTATTATTATTATTATTTATTATTATTATTATTATTATTATTATTATTATTATTATTATATTATTATTATTATTATTATTATTATTATTATTATTATTATTATTATTATTATTATTATTATTATTATTATTTAAACTTCACAGGGATTCATAATTCAGAAAGTGCAATTAATTTCTCACCGGCTGCCAAAATCCCCCGCTGCTGATACTCATTGAAGTTGGTTGTTGTCATCATCACCATTATCATCAACATCATCATCAATAACATAATCATCAATATCGTCTTCATCGTCATCATCGTCATCATCGTCATCATCATCATCATCATCATCATCATCATCATCATCATCATCACCATCATCATCATCATCATCATCATCATCATCATCATCATATCATCATCATTGCCTCGCTATCTTATCATATTAAACGTCAATAACGTAAACATTCAATGTCTTGTTGTGATCACAACAAGAATTAAGTATTGAAACATCTCAATAGTCATTCAAATGTTTGTCTTTTATTTCAATCTCATCAAAGTGTTTGGCTACGTCGTGAAATGTAAATTCTTCTTATTAAAAACATGACTTGATTTTAAAATAATATCATTATGATGATGATGGTGATGACGATGACGATGACGACGACGACGACGACGATGATGATACTGCTTATGTTATTGTTGTTGTTGTCGTCGTTGTAGTTTCTTCGTTAGTGCCAAGTTTAATTATCAGTTTCTTGCGTGTTCAAATACTGTGACTGGAAGTGAAATATTTCTTCGGGGACATTACAATATCTCAACTAATGGCGATGATGCCAGCTAAGATTGCGTAACAATGATGACGACGACGACGACGAAGACAAGAGCGGTGATGATGACATCGATGACGTCGACGATAATTATGGCTAAAATTTAAAGTCCCCACTCTTCAACAATCTTACGTGCCTACGTCATCAACGGCTGATTCAGAATATTTCTCAAGAACGTTTCTCGATCCATTGTTGTCATGACAACGAGCGGATTAAGCGAGTGCAGAACAAAATGAATTAAATTAAATGAATTCAAATCGTCTATTTCTTAGATCCGCCTGTAGGTCTGCATTATTGGCGCCACTGAAGAGAGTTGACGCTTCTTAAAAATAATTTCATTCAATAATTTTTTTTTATCAGCACCTCTGAGACTGTGGTTGTAACGCCGCTTGAATGGAAGCATAATTATTTATGCGTTAAGGCACTTGAAATGCATCAACCTTATTCGATATTATTGTTATTATTATTATTATTTTTTTTTTTTTTTAATCCGCTGCTAGCACTTAGCACTTAGGATTAAAAATCTAAGCCAAAACAAAAACCCTTTCAATGTAAAGAAAATAAATTGCGCTACATAAATCAGCTAACTCGATGAATCAGTTAAACTCCGTAAACCAGTCAGCTCATGAATCAAGAACACCTAAATCCGATAATAGATCGGTAATGACTGTTTTTTGTCTAGGTGCTGACTCAAGCTATTTCTGATTAATAATATTAATGAAATATTATTTATATTATTATTTAATCACTAATTTTATTTATTTAGTTAGTTAATTATTCTCTTGTAAATTTATTCAATTCTTTTTTATTTTAATCCCCTCCGTATCTTTCTCAAAGAATATCGACAACGACTTGTTAGAACGGTGATTTACAACTTGTTGAAATCAAATGCATGAACAATAACAACAATTGCTTTAACGAAAAGTAATAAATACAAATGTTGACATCCAATAAAACATTATAACATGATTAAATGTTATTGTAATCTGATTTAATGAATTAAAATATTTAAATTACTATATTTTGCATTTAATTAATAAATAGATAAATATTAACATCCAATATGAAATTAATAATCAAAGATAATTAAATTACAATATGTGAATAGTACAAATATATATTACACTTTTAATTGTAATAATATTTTGTTACAACAATAATTAAAATAAAAAAACTTCAACACTTCATTAATTCATCAACATAATCCCGATAAAAATAGCTATGTTTGTCATTGTCATGTTCAAGATATTGTCCGATTCATCGACTTATAATTAATAAAATACTACAACTATAACTACTACTACTACTAGTACTACTACTCAAGACGTCAGAATTGCCTTGATGATTCATTTTTAATGACGGAAGCACGTGAATCGGATTGCTCAATCCTCACTGGATGGCCTTTTGGGTCTTTTTCAGCCCTTTGCGGCCTGTTAGACCCGTAGTAAGGGTCAGTGAACAGTCTCTTCATCTTCTCAAGAGAGGCATCACTGGCAAGCCCCAATTCGTAGCCCATACCTGCCACCAGACCCCCTAAAATGGGTCCCACCCAGTATACCTAGGTAGTTTGTTATTGTTTTTAATATTATGAATAGGATTAGCATTCTAAATGTCTCGGAATTTAGTTAATCTTGATGAATATTTATGAGTGAGTGTTGATGCATAATTTATGTTAGTTAATAGATATTTTCGATATTGTTGTCGAATTTCCATAAAGTTACAGATTAAACGATGTCTAATATGTCTTAATTTTATTATTAATATTGAATAGAATAGTTGTTATTTGCATTGTTATAATTACTGTTAGTGTAATAACAATATAAAATATTTTATCATAATTAGGTAAATAATGTATGTGCAATAAGAATGACCAACTTATTTAAATGTCATTGCGTCATTCAAAACGCAACCATGTTTGTTTAAATTATATGAATTATAAATTTTTACTTACAATTTTTATAATTTATAATCAAACTTAAATAGAAACCCAATGGTCTGTCCAGTTTCCTCCGACAACGGCTGGTCCAAATGATCTTGCTGGATTCAGACACGAACCAGTGTACTTGATCTGCATAAGAAAATTATTAAATAATAATAAAAATAGTTACAAATAATAATAATAATAATATTAATAATAATTCATGAGTTTCATTATCAAGTTAACACAACAATCAATGGTGTTGTTAAATTACACTTTTGTTTTCGCTTTAAACGTCTCAAATCGTGTTGTTGGACTGCTTAATTATGTTTAATTTGATAATGTTATTCGGTTGTTATTATTTTATTATTATTCATAACTTTTAATTAATTATCAGTTTACATTATTGTAACGATATTGCTCCAGGAAAGTCATTCCACTTCAGAACTAGTTCATTAGTAAATTGTAATTTGAATAATTCCAGTAGTCAGGCAATCCAGTATAATTTAATAAATATTAAAAATTTTTAAACACCCATATATCTATTCAAAACACAGCAAGAATATATTTAGACTTACTGCAAACATGTGGCAAAAAACAACGCAGACTCCAATTCCTAGTGGTACTGAGCCCAAATCACTCCTACCCCCGTCGCAAGAAGCAAAAACAGTGAGTACGAGGGCAAATGTTATGAGCCCTTCGACTACCACTGCCTCGGGGAAAGGTCGAAGTTCAGCACTGATGGTGGTTTGACCCAAATCGCCCTCAAAGTCCGGAGGGGTAATGGCTTTGAGAAGGATGCTTCCTATGATTGATCCAATCAGTTGAGCCAACACATAAAGAAATCCTTTGACAAGAGGCATTCTTCGTGTGGCCATCATTGCCACTGTAACCGCGGGGTTGATATGCCCCCCGCTCACGTGACCTATGCACGTGACCATGGTGGACACGGTCAGTCCAAAGGTGAAGGATATTTGTACGATGGTTGGGTTGTTAGTCTCCCAGTCCTTTCCGATGCACGAGCCGCAACCAACGGCAACCAGGACACTCGTTCCGATGATTTCTGCAAAAAAACTCTTCCATGTTACTGGATCAACTAGTGTTCCTCTGCTCTGCTCCAGAAATTCTTGTAGACGTTTGCCCATTAAAAGTTGATTGGTTAGTTATTAACTATGGGTTAATTGAAGGAGTTAGCGTTCTATGATAATATGGTAACGTGCTTAATTATGTGTGTGTATAAATACTCTTCTAGTTTAATCGAAATTAACTTTAAGCGAAGATTGCTTTAATTTGTTCTCTGCAATAAAAAAGAGGCAGCACTCGACACTTAAATCCTTTTCCTAGATTTCAAATTTTTCGTATCATAATATCTCATTATCTCTGGCCTTGAAAACATTGACGGAGGTCCATGTTTATTTGTTCAGCATTCCTGATTTCAAGAGATTCGCTATCACCGGGAGATTAATAATGGCTTCGAAATGTTTTTAATCTCGCTTTCAAATGTTGTTTTAACTATTATTTCACTCCAAAACAAACATTATATTCTCCAAGAATAGGTGTTCTTATAGTCTTCTTATATTCAACGTATTTTTTTAATATCAACTTAAGAAGCCCATCCATCAAGGGGTCGTGCAGTAAGGACTCGTGGAATTTCGTTCTAATACTTAAGAAATATTACTAATATTATCCAAATTTTTTTTTTCAATTTTTGTGTAGGGATAAAGATCAAAGTTGAGTCAAACTAAAGCAATCTGTGCTTCTGTGTCTTCAAATTAATTAACGACAAATTAGCATGCCCACTAGCTAAGATGGTCTTGGCGTAAAAGTTTCAAAAATCCTTAACTTAATCAATTACATAAAAACATTAGTAATGTTTTCCACTGCTTTTTGTTAAAAACTTAAATTATATTTTAGTGTAGGCACATTTCTATGGCAAGAGACAGAGATATAAATAACTGGTCATCAGGGACGTCATCTGGGGAGAATGGACTTTAGAATAGACACAAAAAAATTTTCACCTCAAGTTATGCAAGGGTTTTCCCCCATACTGGACAATTTTGTACTAAAATAAGGAACGGCGGTAAAGGCAACAGACGTTACGTGTCGTGTTCGCAACCTAGCTCGCACTGCCGGGAGCGCCCTCGGGTAGAGGCGTTATATAAATGGTAGATCGATCAAGGAGTATCTCCGTCCTAATCATCTAGTCATGAAATGTGCGTTAATAAAATGCACACACACATAAGAATTATCTTCCCATCCTCTCCGGATGCATGAGGATACTCAACACTCAGCTAAATGCAAAATATAAATTGGCTCCTGGCATTAACAAACTGTGCCTTTTTGGCTTAGAATAATTCAGAATATGAACTTCTCAAAGCCAATTTACGAAAGGAGGCATTAAACTAACAGAGCGGTTCAAAATGTGATTAAAATTTGGGTAGTACTTTGTGCTCCCGCATGGCCTAATGATCAAGACTTCGCCTCTCATGATGGCAGCATAGATTCGAATCCCATCGCGGGAGAATCGTCCTAATGGTATAGGTACGTAATAGATGTTAACAAACAACGATAGGCCTATTTTTATTTATTTGATTAAAGTCTGTTGAATAACTAAGATGATTTGGACTAACAACAATATAGTTTGTGCAATTTATTCATAACGTCAGGCATTGAAAATAAATCAGATCAAATTTTTTGTAATGTGTAATTTTAAATAGTATTATTATATAGTATTTTAGTTAATATTTAAAATTTATTTTATTATTAAAAAGAAAAATAAAACATAAAGTTGTGTTTTAATATCTTGGTGAAAAGGTATAGCATCTTTGGATGTAAGCAGTGTGTTTTTACTATTTTCGTTGTTGCACGTGTTTGAATTGTGAGAAGTTCGTTTTTGTCTCTCTTGTATTTTGAAAGTTTTTGCTGTAAAAGCATTATTAAATTAGATACCGTTCGGTTGAGTTAAAGTCTGTTTGTTTAACTTTGAAGATTATAATTGACAAGATGGTTGAGACCGCTGCTGAAACCGTTTTAACCGACTGCGAAAAGAAAATTATCAAGCAAGTCGAGGTTTGTAGAGGAGGATTTTATGTCGAAGAAATGTATACGTCGAGATATATCTTCAATTTTCGTTGTAGTACTACTTTGGTGATGCTAATCTCGCGAGGGACAAATTTCTTCAGCAGTTGATCACCGTTGAAGATGGATGTAAGTTAAGCATTACTTAACATTATATTATTACGGTTTCCACAATAGTTTATTAGATATCCATCAAAATATTACAAATACTAGAATGATGATGACTAAATCAAAATTGATCAAACTCTACTGAAACTTCTGCAGGGGTTCCAATGGAAACCATGCTCAAATTCAATAGGCTCAAGCAGATCACAGAAGATTGTGAAGTAATTGTTGCAGCCATCAAAAAGTCAACATCTGGACTTATGGAGGTACAAAACCATTTGTTGTCAATTAAACAAGCATTAGCAAATGTTGTCAAGTTTTTAATCTATTTTGTAATGATGATTGTGTTACAAAAACGTGCCTCTTTAGGTAAGCGAAGATGATAAAAAAATAAGACGTTCCCCCGAAAAGCCTATGCCCACTTTCAACAAGGAACTCATGGATTCTCTAAAGGAGAGATCTGTTTATGCTGTGAGTGAATTAACCTTTAGTTAACACTTTTATAACTTTCATTCATGGTTAATTGAGTGCTTCAGTTAAATATGTTTTACAAATATTTAATTCATTTTCATATTTGTAATATATACGTATTTAAATAAAACAGATTTAATTACTTGAGTTAAATATTTAATTGATTGAATTGCATTAAACTAAAATTGCAAACAAATTACAGAAAGGCTTCCCGAAAGATCTTGTACTCGACGCAGCCATGGAATTCTTCGAAAAATATGGTGCCGTTGACAGCGTCTACATGAGGAGGGACTTCAAGAAGGAATTCAAGGTTCAAAAGTGTTTTCATTCTTCCTTCTCTTCTTTTTTTAAACATTATTCAAGGATTAATGGATGTTGACGTTCGATTATTTTCAATGTTTAATATTTACATCTTCAGGGTTCCTGCTTCGTCACCTATTCGTCGAAGGAAGGTGCCGAGAAATTCATGATCGAGGAAGGAACCAAATACTCGGACGACGTGGAATTCGTCAAGTTCTACAAGTGAGTTGTTGCTCGAGCCGTTGACAAGTGTTGATAAAAGTATTGGTGTTTGAAATGTCGAAGTTATGTTTCTTGCCCGTTAAGATTTTATATAAATTATTGTCACCAGGGAAGAATATTTCAAATCAAAAAATAAGGACAAGAAGAACCAATCAGAACAGTGAGTTCATTGATTGTTAAAACCACTTAAGAATATTGGATGAATAATTTTTTCTAATTTTAGGCAGAAAGTTGAAAAGGCTAAAGCTGACAAAGAGGTTTGTAAATTGCATATTTGATTCCATTACATATAATATTCTTTTTTGCCTTATTGTTTTGTTAAGCATTAATAAATCAGCTAGTTACTTATTATTGTATGCTATGTTATCACCAGTCCCTGAAGGAAAAGATAATCTCAGGTGCCATTCTCTGCCTCTCTGGCATTCCCAAGGGAATCAAGAGAGACGAGATCAAGGCGGCTTTCGGGGAGCACGGAAAAGTAGAGTGGGTCGACATCGTCGAGGATCAGTCTGTGGTAAGATCGGTTACATGCTTCCGAGGCAATACGTCAATCGCTAATCACGTTTTACATTCATTCGAAACAGGCCAAACTCCGTTTCTCGCAGGCCGACGAGGCAAAGACGGTCCTCGAGAAGGTCAAGAATGAAGAAGGAAAAGTCCTCCTCAAAGAAGAAGAAGTGACTGCCACAGTTCTCGAAGGTTTGTATCATATCATAGTAGGATCTGATGTCTTTGTATCCTTGTCGGATATGCATTAATGCATGTATATGTTATGTATGAATCGTGATGGGCTAACATTGATTTATGTTATGTATTGTTAACACTTTGTATTCTATGATATTTTCTTGACCTTTAGGAGATGAGGAGCTCAGCCATTGGACTGAGGTCTTCAAGTCAAGGGCTGCCCACCAGTCCAACAAGAAGGGTGGACACAAAAGCTTCGGAAAGCGAAAGGGTGGAAGGCAAGGAGGGCCCAGGGTTGGTATTGCTAAAGCAATTAATAAATAATTAATTAATATTATAATGTTTTAGGTGAATTGAAATTTACAAATCTTTGTTGTTTTTTTCAGAACAAGAGAGCTAAGGGTGGTGATGATTGAATTACTTGTTTAGACTGTTTCTGATGTATGAATATTGCTACATGAACTTTGCGTACCGTTTTGTCGACTAATAAATCTTGAGTACAAACTATGGTTTAGTTTGATTAAATTCTGGTTGTTTGTTTATACCAACTGCTGGACAAATAATAGTGCTATTGCTTGGTGAAGGGCTTTCAAGATCACAAAACAAGTTTACCTTAATGATATGAGTAATATATTTAATGCTCCACTTGGAAAAGGCTTGGAGCTTAAAAAAAGCGTTGTATTTATTTTTGATAAGTAAATATTTAATTCTAAGAATCTGAGCTAATGATTTAAACAAGCGATTTATTGGTGTATTTAATAAAAATTTAATTTTATTATAATGTTTAGATTCAGAATCTTTGAAATAATAGAGGAAATAAGAGCCGCATCAAACCTTATCAACTTGATTCTACTAATTGAAAGAACAATAATTTGAAATTAACATTTTTTAAAATGCCAAAATTTTACTGCGACTACTGCGAAATAAACCTGAAGAACGATTCGTATAATGTCCGGAAGCAGCACAATGCCGGAAGAAAACATAAAGAAAATGTCTACAAGTATTACGAAGAATGGGTAGAAGATGAGAACCAGAAAAGGCTCGACCAGACAGTCCAAAATTACTTCACATTCAAGTCTTGCTCAATGCCCAAGCCGAATATGTTTTATCCCATGCAGGGCATGGGTTTCCATGGCGTACCACCGCCGATGTATCCTATGCAGGGTATGAACGGTGCGCCACCAATATACCCTCCTGGTCCATCTCCTGTTTCTCCTGGAATGAGTGGTGCCCAAGCTATCCAACCCGGTACGAATCCTGGAGTATATCCACCATCAATGTTTCCTCCGGTTGGTGTTCCCCTACCTGCAGCGAGTAGTATCCCAGCGATTTATCCAGGTATGACTGGTGGGAATGCTGCAGTCTCTTATCCCCCACCGATGTGTCCTCCGGTTGGCGTACCTCCTCCAATGACTGGTGTTCCATCTGTTCAACCAACTAAAAATGGCATGACCTCTCCCCCAAACAATATGAATGGCACAGCCGAAGTCCCAATTGCTGCTAGCAATTCTATCCCATTTCCTCCGACTATGGGTGGTGTTGCCCCCTTCCCTCCGGTATCATATCCTCCAATAGCTTCTGCCTACGGATTTCAACATACTAATTACAGATATAATTACGAGCAATCCCAATGTGCACCTTACAAAAGACCCGATAATCATGAAAATAATTTTCATGCAACTGGGTACAACTACAACACCGTGCAGTGACCGTTGCATTGATGAATAACTTTTAGCAGTGTTTCTGATTTTTTCATTCATTGATGAATATATTGAACAATATTTTATTTGAGAATAAAGTAAGTATACATTTTAAAATACGCTTTTACTACTTCCGACTTGTATGTATCATGCATGAGACTAGCTACAAGACACATGCACATTCTATATTATAGGTTAACCATGATTTTATGGAAAACGCAGAGTACTTCACTAGTGAGGTTCGTGCGATATCTGTAGTCGAAATCACAATTTCTGTAGCTTGTGTTCTACAAGCTCTTTGAGTGAATTATTTTGCTTTCTTAAAATGGCCGGATCTCTGGCAAAAACTTGTTTCTTAGGTAAGTGGCAGTTCGACCTATTAGGGGTATTGCTTAATTGATTAAAGTTTATAAAAGTAACATAAATAAAAGATTAGGGTGCTTCGATGAGCACCACTATTTATGCCAAGAATTAAAGCGCGTTGACTACATTCACATTCCAAGTTAAACAAGTCACCAAATTTGTACGCAATAACTCCAGCGTACTTAGAAAGAAAATCAATAGAAATAAAGCAAAGTAAACTGGTTCAGAATTCCACGACCAAAGTTTATTTGAAAGCAGCTGAAAACAATATAAGCACTTGATTTCGCCAGAAGCGGTCTCACTTACAAATTTCAATTTCGTAAATAGACAAACTTTAAAAGCGAATATTCCTAACCAAACTTCCCAGATTCACTGTCAATTACTTAATTATTGTAATAAGAGTTCGGTGGTCTTTGGAAGCCAGCCTGGAAGTTACCCATTGGTTGGGGAGGATAAGATGCTGGTGGAACCGATGTTGGCCCTTCAACGGGAGGCACAGGGCCAAAAGCTGGAGGCATTTGTCCTGAAACAGGAGGAACCTGCCCTGGGAAAGGGGGTGCAGGACCCGAAGCAGAAGGTCCAGGAGGAAACATTCCTGGTGGCGGAGCCGTCATTGGTGGAAAAGGCATACCTGCAGGGAACGGAGGAACGTTTGCGACACCACCCAAACCGGGCGGAGGGCCCATCATCGGCGGAAACGGAACTGGTTGGTTGCCCATACCTGGCACAGGCACAGGAATGTTTGGCATCATCGGCATCATTACGCTGCCTGGAACTTTTTTGAAAGTGCTGAAAGCCTTTACGGTGTTGTCGATCTGCATCTGAATCTGTTGATCCATCCACTGCTGGTAATATGAAATAACATTGTCTTTGTGTTTCTTTCCAGAATTGTGGGTCTTTCTAACTGAGGGAGAGTCGTGCGTCAAGTAAGTGTCACAATAATCACAATAAAACTTCGGCATCACCGTAATCTATCGCCTAAATTTCGTCCGTCGCGGTTATATAAAATCGCCCGCTATTGAAGGCCTTTATTTACTTGCAAAAGTTTAAATAGTAATAATAATTTTGAACAATTTCAATAAATTTTTAAATAGTGATTCTCAAAATTAAATTTAATAAAATCTGGTTTATAAGCACTCTGATTATGAAATATAACATGAAAAATAAAACAAAAAACTGATTTCAATTACTTCCCATCTATAGCTTAGTCGTCGTGTGCCAACGTTTTCACAATTACAGACTTAATTTCATTGGTAAAACACATGTTACTTCATCAGCTAGTTAGTAATTAATTCGTAGTGTCACAATTTAGACTGCAAATGAATTAATCTAGGCAGATATTGAGTAAACTACATAGTTCTAACGTATTATTTAATTTTTAATGGTACGCGCACCACCATCCTTTAGTCATTGACTCAAGAAATTATTAACTCTTCAGAAGCTAGCTAGGCTTTATATTCACTCTTTCAAGAAAGAAGGATACCATAAAATTAACTAAATTACCAAAAAAAACAACAAATACCATTTAAGTCACTTCCTACAAAGTTCTTAGAAGATTTAGCCATTTTTTTTCAACCAACTTCTGTTTCATGACCATTTATGAAAAATGTGAGCTTGCTTTAAGCTATGTGATAAGAACAACCATGAATTGAGAGTAAAATTTCATTAAATGCCACCCGGGCAACGCTGGATTTGATACTCATAAACGTGTCGAACTAAACAATATGCACCATAATCATGCACAAAAATCAAGGTCAGAAAATTCAGAGATTGTAGATGACACTTTTATTATCAACAAGCTTTAAAAAAATTGCTCAAATATCGGTCCATGTAAAACAAATGGATTAAGACTCATTTCTTGAAATCATGAGCTGGAGTGCTCAGTCCATATTTCTGCTTCATGGCTTCCATCTCATCAGCTATCTTCTGTACATCAGTCTTCTTGTATTGCTACAAATTTTGAATAAACATTAGTCGCATCGATAAGTAAGGGTTTAAAAAATCCCAACAACAGAGACTAATAGGCTAACCTTGTTCGGTTGATAGTAGAGCACGACAAGGTATCGGTTGCAAACATTGAACCCGGAAAGATGGTCGCAGGCATTCTTGGCATCGAAGATGTCCTCATAAACTACGAATGCTGATCCTCTCGTTTCGGGAGTGTTTCCGACCCTTATCTGTCGAATGGCTCCATACTTGCCAAAGATGTCGTACATTTCTTCAGCCGTTATCTTGTACGGAAGATTCTTGACATACAAGATTTTATTGACCTCCGGTGGGAGACGGACCTAAGAATTTCAAATAATTTTTCTTTGGTTAACCAACATACAATTGACAAAAATAATCCATTAAATTGGATGGATAGATTCGGGTGAATTTATCAAAAATAAATAAATATACTGTAATTAAAAATTTAATGCTTAACCTTCAAGTAAATATGAAGGTATAAATTCTTGAAAAATGTTAATGGTTGAACACGCCTTAGAATTTATGGACTATTAGCAAACTTCATATGTATTATGAATGTTAATGAGCATATAAAAATAAATCGTGATCTACTAACGTTAGCCTTTTTGCTGAATGCCATTGTGAATTTATTAATTGAAACCTTTCTGCCGACGATTTGTAAACAATCCCAAGCGGCCACAAAGGTTTACATAGACATTAAACATTAAGAGAAACAAAAGGTTTTAGTAGCATTCTTATTTTAAAATATTATTTTAATTCTGTTGGTAATTTATTTTAAATAAATAATTAATAATCAAATTTAAATCGACGCTAGGTTGATTTAAATTTAAAGAAACTCAATTGAGTCTTTAAGGATGTTTTCAAGCTCTTTAACTAAACAAATTTATTAGTTATAAATATAAAATTCATTACTGTCGATTGGCATCCATATTCCATTATTACTAAGACTAGGCGGGACATAGGCGTGAAATTTTTGATAAGTCAATTTCGTAGTGGAAACGCAAAAATATCTTTTTTCAAAACTCCAGCAGGCCACAAATAATTTCTGGGCTCTGGGCACTTTCCCCGCTCTCCGTCTCCCTCACTGAAGATCAGATTAATTATGTCAAATCCCATCTCCTTGTTTGGAAAACTTACAACACTACGACTTTGTAGTTTTCCGAATACTATCACGTTCTTTAAACAATTGCATTTTCGAACGAATGAACTTTAAAGTTTGCGGGTTTTGATTACAATTATAAATTAATATAATAGTCTGGAAATAACAGCAATTTTATTTGCGATGTAACGAATCAGTTTTCAAAACAAGTTAAACATATTTGGTATTTATTTCACATTTTCGACCAGCACCACGATTATTCAACAAAAACAAAAGTGAAATCGATAAAGCAAGTAAACCCATTCAGAAGAGCAGATCACATTCAAAACCAAATTAAGCACTAAATTCAATACAAAGAATACTGAGTTGAATCAATTTATAGTCTTCAGCGCCCTCTTAGAAATATTGCAAATTCTTGAAGACAAAGACCCCTTGTCATTTTTACTTGACAATTCGTCGTTACACACATTTTCACTTTTTTGATCGTTTATCATGGCTTTCTTTTTGAGAGGTGATTTCAAATCGTCGTCACTGGTCGATTTCCCATCCTCATTTCTATTTTTCGGAGACTGGAGGGAGGTGCTCGGAGATTTTTTCAGTTGCACTCTCTTCCCGAGCCATGGAGGGGTCTTTTGCTTGCCCATCGTGATTTTGCTAGACTTTGCACACCCTTTTAGATGACTTTTTGCAACAGATTCTTCATCACAATGATAGCCTTCTTTATCATCATCATCGCGTTTCTTTTCAGCTTCTGCTAAAGAAGATTCGCTGTTCTCCTCAGCTTTTCTGGGGAACAATTCTTGGAGTTCCTCCCAGCTCTTGTTGATAGAAGACTCGTCTGGAAAATGGCCTGTACACGACAGATCATCGAGGGAATTGTTGTCGCCTTGCAGCTTAGTTTTTTGCTCCAAAGTCATAGATTTGCCTTTCGAAATGAAGACGCCGATCTTAGAATTCGGCGTTATCTGACTTTGGTAACAGTTGATCGCTGTGGAGGAGTCTGAGGAACTCAAAGGATCGGCACTGCGTTTCGAATCAAATGACTGGAGAAGAGAGGTGAATGAAGGAAGGGGAAGAGCTGGATTGAAGACTATCACAGGGGATTTGCTTCTCTTGGTCTCCGGCGATGAAGCATTTGCACCATTATGTGGAATTTCGCCAGCAAATTCTTTCAACGGGGATTTGTAGGGGGTCCATAGCTGCCCCCTGGCTCGGACAGGAACGGTTGTGAGAAGAAGTCTCTTCTTGAAATTATGAACATTTGAGTTTTGCGTTGTTGTTAAAATGTTTGGCCTGTCTATCGATATATTTAAGGGTTCGTGCTTTTGGTATGGATTAAGAGCATTCGTCATTTCATTCGTAGAGACATCAGTGGTCTGTTCGTTGCCTTTAAACTTGGGTTCTGAAATGTTCTCGCAAAAATTGGGCGTAGCAGAACCTTCTAGGCCCAACCGTGAAAAGAACAGATCCTTCTTTGACATGAACTTTTTAATAGACTTTTCGTTTTGCCCCTCTAAAATTTGCCTAACTGAAAAATATGGCTTTTCTTGAACATGGCAGCATTCCGAATTCGCCTCGATAACCTGATCTTTGACCTTGTTGCTGGAATCTGGCGCTGAGGGTAGAATGAGGACGCTGTCTTCTATTCCCTTCGCTCTGATCCTCAGTTTCAATTTGCATCCTGCCTGGCAAGGGGTCAAATTTGTCTGAGGATTTTCAAAGGAATCACTGATTGTATGTGACGACGATGCATTTGTGTCCATGTTGTGCTGTGCTATTGTTTTATGAGTCGCCGGAGATGTTTTTGAAACATTCGTGACATCTTTAAGAGTAGGTTTATTTCGGCCGTTTTTGTGTCTTTTCTTCGGACTGATGAAAGGACAAAGCATCGATGTTCTTCGTAAATGTTTGCAGAATTCCTTGAACGATTGGAAAGGATAATCTGAGGAATGGGAGCCAACTTCGGTGCCTATGTCTGCTCGAATATCATAAGACTGGTCGGTAGAAAAAATAGAATCGTTCCAAATGACACATTTCAGCTCCAATTGCGAATCCTGATCGAATTAAAAGGTCAGGGATTTTAATGTTTTAAAAAATCTTCATTAAAAAGATATAAACAACTAAATAAGAAAAATAAATATATGCCTTAATAATGATAATTTTATGGAGATTCCTAAATTATCAACGTTACAACTTACTGATTTCCAGCTATAAATATTGGCGACATCCAAAAGCGTGTAATGGTCAGGAAGAAATTCATCGTCGTTTAAATGGATAACTTCCACATTTTCTGCTTTCTCAAGTTCGCATTTGTCGTGAACGAACTTTTTGAGTAGCTTCACTGTGAAGAGACCCGGACAAAGGAGAAATTTCTTTGTTTTGCTTACAAATGAAAACTGGAAGGCATAAAAATTAAATAATTAGAATGAGTAATTTAATTTTTAACCGATGAAATGAATATTATGCAAAGTGTGAATACAAGCCTTTTCTCCATCGATTTGCAAGGCTTTGAGGATATTTATAACGATGCACACTTTTGTGTTGTCGACTTCAATTTTATCGGAATAATCAGTTCTTAGCGAGTCTTCTGCTGCTAAAAAAAAATTAAAACATCTATCAAATTATTTCAAGTACAATTTAATTAAATATTCGTATTTAAAATATAAACTTTTTTAAATTAATATTTTATATTAGACAATATTTAAAAGCCATTAGTTGTACCCTTTTCGTTGTTTTCACTTTTCGAGTAATGCTCTTCGCGTCTCCTCAGCTCTTCTAAACGAATAAAGTCTTATTATTTCTCGTGATTACTTACGAATAAATTTATGATTTTATCAAATATAAACCTTTTAACAATCCGGGGACCAATTTGTAGACGATCTGCTGGAGATTTTGATCCGCTATCAAGTTCAATTCTGGCCTCGTTTTGTGAATGAGAAGACCGCAGACAGGACATAAGTTGCTTGACAGGACGTGTTTTAAGATGCAGCTTCTGCAGACTAATGGAATAAAAACATTTTTGCTTAAATTAAGGCATTTATAATGCAATTAATACCATAAAGTAGATTCAATAAAAGATAAGCAAGAGATAAAAAAGAGTTGACTTCTTGAATTCATAATTATATTTATTCATTTATTAATAATTATTATTAATTCATTTATATTAAATATGGCCTAAATATAGATTGATCTTTCTTAGATTAGGGACAAGACAAAATTATAAAAATATAAATTGACAGGAAACTTCATTTAAATAAATAATAAATCCCATAACGGTGCACATTGTTTATGCCATGATTCATGGGTTTCTGCTTCCAATATAAATTGATTGCCTATTGCGATGAAACCCAAGCAAACATCACATGCCAAGCATAATTCTATTTCAACACAATTTAGAAAGACCTTTACACAACGTCTGGGTTTTATTAGCGTGGATGTGTGATGTTAATTGAATTTAAGTAGATCGAAAACTACATCCAACCAATTAGACTGATTGCTTTCACGTTTAGAATTTTCAAATTGATCGATTGTTTTCCATGAAAAACTAGACAAAATCGTAGCAGATCGATAAATTACTTTGGTATTGGCATCCAATGGATAATAAATAATGATTGTTACCAATAATTATGTTATTATTATATAATAAGTTTTGTATTATTATATTACGTTGCTAGTATTAATTCACAATTGTTATTATTGTATAATGACAATACCAATAACAGTCATCAATGATAGTAATAATAGTCTTAATAAATATTACTCATAAATAATATCAAGTTAACAAAAATAGATCAAATTTATTTTATCTAACACAATAATTCACAAAAATTACATAATAAGAATATGATGTTTACCATAATCGTCATCAAACTTGACCACACTAAAACAATTCCATCACAGAAAAACTCACAGGAATGGTGGCAGTCGGACAAGGATGTAGCGTCAATGAGGTAACCATGGCAAATTGAACACGTGATGACGTCATTGAATTCCTTTATGTGGAGCTTCACTGAGCCGAACATTATTTTTAGAAAACAAATTTCTACCTTCTTTCTTGTTATTTAATGTTTTTTTTTCTGACCTGCAACGAATTAATTAGGTTAAACATTAGGTTGTAATATTATAATGCTGATTGCGATTATTAATTATTACATTATAATAATGGTTCCATTTATAATCAAATAATGTTGCTTTTAATTATAATATTATAATGTCGTTCAAATCAAATGTAGTTACATAAAAATAATTTATTTAATATAAACAAACCTTGCAAATAGAGAAAGGTCAATTTGTAGTCAACATTAACATTAATATTTGCAGATAATCCGTCAATGTAGTTATCATAATTTATTAATCGCATTATCATTGTGCATTTGCATCACAATCGTTATATCAGGTCGTTTTCATAAATTATTAATAATGTCATGTCGACAAATAAGGTCTAAGTGCTAAACGTCGCTTGACTGATTAGGGGTCGCCAGAGAGCTCATTATCATATGTCATACGTCATCCAAAAAGAACAGTGTTACTATTATTATTATTATTATTATTATTATTATTATTATATTATTATTATTATTATTATTATTATTATTATTATTATTATTATTTATTATTATTATTATTATTATTATTATTATATTATTATTATTATTATTATTATTATTATTATTATTATTATTATTAATATTATTATTATTATTATTATTATTATTATTATTATTATTATTATTATTATTATTATTATTATTATTATTATTATAATTTCGTTAAGGTAATTTTAGAAATGCTAGAAAATCTTCCATTATGTCCAATACCAATTCAGACGGAAGTTATGTAAGAGACGCCCTCTAATTAGTTGCGTCAGCAAAGATTATTTTTGTAATGATGACACGAACAACGAGAATTAATAGTTACTATTACTCTTGCTACTATTTATTTTTATTAATATATTTTTTATTGTTATTCTTATTTTTATCATCACCATCATTATGTTTACTATTATTTTGGGGGCAAAGGTCTTGGGGTCAGGCTAACGATGGGTGACTCCCCTCGAAAGTTCAAACCCGAGACACGAAATACGGCGGCAGATGTGGTACTGATCGAACAACAGCTGCCTTCCAGGTGCGTTTCCATAGTGTCAGTCTGTACACAAAAGCTTTATCGATAGCAACCGGACACTTTGGGACATTTGCTATTAGCAAAATTTAGCTCGCAATTCATTCATTAGTTCATTCATTTATTATTTCATTCACTCCTTCATTCATTCATTATTTCATTCACTTCTTCATTCATTCATTCACTCTTGCATTCAATCATTCCTTCGTTTATGCATTCATTCATTCATTCGTTCCAATGAGGAGTTGAAAGTCCTAATAGTTTTCTAAAAGTCAACCAATAAGTAAGAGATCGATGTTGCCAAGTTTCACGGTTAAACTGGACTCAAACGACCGACGTTGTTACGCTCCGGTGGACAATTACGCGATCAAGCGTGACGAGGACCGGGTTTCGAATCCTTGAAATCTCATTCGATATCACTTGAAGAAGTCAAGAGCCAGGGCGAGTGAAGTTTTGTTCGCTGATGCGTGAAGATAAGGTCATAGGTGAACTGAAGTGCCTAAGTAGCAAAACCAGTGTTCGGTCGTTAAGTATTTCTGGCTAATTTGAGAAGATCCCTTGAGTTTCCATTTATTTTATTTTTTTAAACTGCCAAAATTCCGCCCAATCTTCAGGACAAAGGAGAAATGTTTAA
>JAJTWR010000205.1:1405000-1510000 GCA_021613335.1 Whitmania pigra | reverse complement strand
GATGATGTTGATAATGATGACGATGATGATGATGATGATGATGATGATTACTTAACCTTTTACACTGATTATGATACCAACAAAACATTATCACCGGTGTTCATGCTTCAAAACAGCAAATCAGAGTTCACCAGGTTCGGATGGAAAGATGAGTTGAATAAATAAATAAATAAATAAATAAATGACTCAGGAAACACTCCTGGTTACTTTGATGTGGCTTTGTTGGGCACGCCCCTCGTGTTCTCGGAAAGGGTTTTTCCATGGACAGAGTTGAACTTCTGACCTCCAGATTCGCCCGCATGAATATTAATGCGAATTCTTGTCGTTGCCATCCATGGTTGGTAACGATCATAAATTACAGCGGTTTATGACATTACAAAGTGATTTAAAAACTAGTTTTTTTTTTTTTAATTTGCAAATGTTAGCAATAATTTCTTGCCAGAGCATCACCACCATCAAAAACATCTCCTCCACGTCATCGTAATCATCGATAAAGGACAAAAATCATCGTCGTCGTCGTCATCTTCGTCATGACGTCATCTGCTTCCAGGAAATCGATGGTGGTCCAATTCCAGGTTTACGACTCATCTTCTGCACAGCAACAACAACAACGATGATGATGACGATGATGATGATGATGATGATGATGATGATGATGGTGGCCGATGCTTTCTTTTCCACCGGTGCTGTGAGTCATTCTATGCTAATGAGTTCTGTCCGTGTAACATTCAACACGGGGCTGGTTTTCTTCCGTCGTAGCATTATGTGCTTTCGCGGTCCTTTTTGATCGGTTTTTATGTTTTTAAGCGAATAATAATAATAATAATAATAATATTAACAGCAATAATAATTATAACAGGTGATAATCCCATGGTTACTTCGAGCCATTAAATATTTTGAGCAAATTTTATATGCGTTATGCATTGAGAATTTTTTGTAGTCGAGAAACTCGTTTTAAAAAGATAATTTACAACGACAGAGAATCACATGCGGGAAATTATACTGAAATATATTTTGATACATCAACATCAAATGATCAAATATAAAAAAAATTCACATAATTTTCAATCCATTTCTACACAAAAAATTTTTTTTTATCACGTCTCAGTTGATTCATCTTCGAACAGATTCAAACAGACAACTTATGGTTGTCTCAATAAAATCGGTAATCATAAAAGGATCATAAAATTAGATTTTGCACGAATTTCACGTCTCAAAGGATGAGCATGAATTTTTCATTTAAAACTTCAAATTTTCTTTTCTCAAGGACTGAAGTCATTACAAAATCCCAGGGGTGAGATAAGGAAGATATGTAAAGAAGATCTTGCATTGTTTGATGTCAGAGAGACGCAGACATACGGCCAAGAGGACTCAGTATCTCATAAGCATACAAAGAAACATACCTACATGGGGTACCGATAAACAAACATACAAAACCTGGTTGCAATTAAATGCTCAACTATCAATCCTTTTGAGAAAACAACCTTTACGTCACAAAGGCTTCGAAGGATGTGTTCGTCCGTTCGATTAGAAGATTAAAAGTTAATCTTCACCACAAAGCAGACGACTTTAGAAATTAAAATTAAGACAAACACTGTTAAACAACTACTGCTAAACAAACAGAAATGTTAAATTATCTTCAAATTTAAAAAAAAAACTGTTTAAGCTGATTTTGATCAGAAGAAGTAAATAATAAACAAAGAAGGAAATTGTTGGCATAATTCAAGGGCACAAACATAGGACCAAGATGGGACGGGCTCTTGAATGAATGTAATCCAATAATTGGTGGCTCTATATTTAGAACCGAATAAAATTCCCAGTCATTAGGATTGGAAGAAGCCATCAATGCAAATGAATGCGTTTGGAATTTGGCGCCAAAGGAGACCATGCACGTTTGGTCCCCTCGAGATATCTTTGTTTACTTAAGGTGGTTGTATAAATAGATTGTTTACATTCTGCTCATTATAATAACACGTATTCATCGTGTGTATTAATTATTTTATTATGCTTTATTTATTTATTCATTTTATTATTAATTATTTTATTATGCAACTCATGTACGTATTCCACTTGTTATCAATAATTTATTTTTGTTTAATGATCAAGTAGTCATGCTAATAACACTCAAATAGTAAACTACATATATATGAGTGGTGCCGATGACCATGATGATGATGATGATGATGATGATGATGATGATGATGATGATGATGATGATGATGATGATGATGATGATGATGATGATGATGATGATGATGATGATGATGATGATGATGATGATGATGATGATGATGATGATGATGATGATGATGATGATGATGATGATGATGATGATGATGTGATGATGATGATGATGATGATGATGATGATGATATGATGATGATGATGATGATGATGATGATGATGATGATGATGATGATGATGATGATGATGATGATGATGATGATGATGATGATGATGATGATGATGATGATGATGATGATGATGATTGATGATGATGATGATGATGATGATGATGATGATGATGATGATGATGATGATGATGATGATGATGATGATGATGATGATGATGATGACAATGACGATGATGATGATGACGATGATGATAGACAGATGGGTGGATGAGTGGATAACAGCAAGGGACGGCAGCTGTTACTCTATCGTGTCAAACAAACCAGTGTCACCACGGGAAGCTTGGCAAACAGCCTCGATATTTTCCCAGAACATAGAATTAAATAATTTATTGCGATTAATATTTTAACTCGTAAGCTTATAAAATAATATAATTCTTGTAGTTTTCTTCAGTTTTTGAATAATTATAAATTATATTTACTATATATTTATATCTGCTGCTAAGTTTATGCGATTCCAAAAGCATCATCATCATCATCATCACCATTATTTCAGGTGCTATATAAATAGCCAAACAAGCTCACTCATGGTTTCAAGTGACCATTACAGAACACACACATACATACACACACACAGACATACATACACACACACACACACACACACACAGACACAAAGGCACCAAGGCATTGTTTAAAAATAAAACTCAAATCAGTCATAAAAGATCATTTTTCCTGAGAATCTACGTTTCCATGCTTAGCTGGAAAGAAATTCTGGCACTTTGAATGGAAAAGGAAGTCGACAACATGGTACCCGGCAAAGCAGGTGTCCAGTGAACATAAACAATGGAGCCCTCATCACAACACGACAAGACAGGATCGACTTGTAGATCGACAAAGATGTCGACTCGGTAGCTCTCTGCTTGCACGTCATTCGTTTAAGGTTAAAATTACTTATGCAACTAAAGATGATTTTCAAATCTGATGGCTCTAAAATCTTTAAAGACAGATAATGTCACAGATAAACACAGAAATGCAAAGATCAAACTTATGCAAATGCACGAACACTAAACGAGTTACGTAAGCCCATCGTAAACAAGAGCCCTGCAAACAACTGTAAATGCAAGAATAAACACATTATATAAAAAAAATCAAGCATATACTAAGGCAGCAGTCGCTAATGCTATTTCAAAGAAAATTCGAGATCATCTGGTTCTTCTGTGTACCCAGGGAAAGCAAACTCACGATCACTTTGCTTCAAGCTACAACAATTCACCTTCCAGCAATCAATAATGCAGACTGGAATACATGTTAAACGTCATTCATGCCAAGAATTAATGACTACAAGAAATGGTTGGTTGAACAACACCAGGTGGTGGCACGAAATGTCACAGGTAGACTTGAAAAAGATGGTTAGACAACTTGATCCTCGCTCAATTTAGTGCTTACATCATCTTAGCTACTTGGCGATTGTAGACTAAACAGACCATCACCATAATTGCAATTATAAAATAATAACAAATTTAATAACAAGTATATTTATTAGCGCCATTGGCTCGAGGTAATATTTATTATCACTAATTGGTTATGTCATCATCGGCATAACTGAGAGATGATAACAATAATAGATAAATAGCCATTATCTGGTTAAATTGGTTTCAGTGATGTTTGGAAAAATGAATAAAAGAATAGATTGGTAGAAAGCCTCAGCCGAGAACTCAGCATGTTAGCCGAACTCATTTGAATAAGTATCATTAGGATTGCCACTATCATTATCGTCAGTCAGTTCTCGTCGAGTTGTGTGGCTGAAGTTGTAGAACCAAAGTCGACAGTGATTGCCTTTTATTTATTATTGTCCGGGGAGGTTTACAAGAGTTTGAAATTTAAATCCAAACCAGAACTAATCTCAACAATTAATTCAGAAGAATTACTGAAATTTTGGATAACGATCAGTCTGTGATGTTCACTGTTTGAAGAAATTCGTTCGATTAGTTTGTTTAGGCTTTCGGTTTCTAAGCGGTGGTTCATTCGTTCCACCAATCAGAGTCAGTGGCTGGTTTTATTTATTTACTTACAACAATTATTCCATTTAAAGTTGAATTTATTACTACAGTTACTGATTATAGATTCCTATTTTGAAAGCTCAGGGCGTCAATAATTTCAAAACATGACAATTTCCATCACAGCTACGCAGTTACTATCGACAAAAATAAAATTAACTCACCAAATAAGTTGTAGCCTTTTAAAATAAGTTGAATTAAAAATCTCTCAAATAACAAAATCGTACATCACGCAAGAGAATCACAGGTTTTTAAAAACCAGCTGATCAAATATATATAGCTTGCCGCGCTCATCTCCATACATCTTATGCAAGACCCATGCTTGCTGGCCTACTTTGTTGCTGCCCGATTGGACCATTTTTTAAATGTAGATATAACTCCTCCCAGAAATTTAAATTCTTGACACCGATTGGTCAATACAAATTCATGGCTGTGTGCTATTGGGATGGCCATGGCCATGAACCAAATAAATACATTATCAGTCCCGCCATATTATTTTGAGAATAAATTATGCAAATACAGTTCAAAATCAAATTATTAAAAGCCATGATTTGTTTTAGAGGCAATAAAAATATCCACATAAAATAAATAAATAACATAGAAATCTTCTCAGAATCTTTAATTAAACTTCGCTTATTGATTCAATACAAGGCGCCATGATGAAATAATTGGATCCATTTGCGTCAATTAGAATCACCTATCGCCGAACTAATGCAGGGCAGATTCGAGTCATATTAGGAAGAATTATTAGTAATTAAATTTACCTTTCTATTTAATAAACTTCAAAGAAACCACGAACTTTCTAGATTTCCCTCTACTGGAACCGGGAAGGCAAACATCAAATGATGATGGGCTGTCATTGGCTGATAAATGTTACTTCTGATCAAACTGGAAACACGATAAGCTCTTCCGGGTCGTGACCTTTCCACCGAGGATCATCAGGCGTTCTCGGTTAGGTGGAGATTCAATTCCAGGTCGCTGGTGCATTTTCATTCCATTATAGGTCTTCATTGTGCTGATCTTTAATGTCTTTCTGGCACTAATGTTCCATTGAATCTATTTGCTCACCTTCGAATGAATTAAAAACATTTGCCTGAAATGAGAATTGACTTTTAGCGAGCATTTATTAATGAATAATTTATGGAAGTTTGATTATATTTTTAACTACAAATTTGAATAATATTTATTAGTACTATTATTATAATTTTAATATTTATTATTGTTTACTGATTTTTCTTGGATTAAAATACTTTATCTTGATCTTGACCTTATCATTCGTTTATTTTCGTTAAATAAGTTTCATTAATTTCACACATCAACAATTAACACATTAAATTATTTATCGCCTGAAATATTTATAAAAGAAGCATATATGATAACCTTATTTGGATTAATATTTTCTTACACTTTCCATCGCTAAGATCAGACAATTAATTTGTTTTAATGATAATAATAATAATATTATTTTGAAATTCGTTTTCCTCAGAAAAAGGCAACTGTGACATTGTAGAAAGCGAAGCTTAATTGACAAAAAATTCTTCATTCATTAAAATCATTACCTATCTTCACAATCACATTACGATAATTCAAATTGAATGTGATATTATTAATAATTACTTTATCAATTTATTATGGTTTATCTTTACTTGGAAATATTAACTTTAGTTAAAAAGAATAAAATAATTAAATAACATAAGTAATTTCCAGGAATTCCTTTTCCGCTCGAGCAGATAATAATATTATTAATAATCATAAAAAAATAAAATAATAATAACAATAATAACGAAAAGAGGAAGACGGCAGCAACAACAGCAGGGAGTTTGGGGTTCGGGTCAAAGTTCATCGGATTCCAGGACGCCTCGGGTGATAGGAAACTCCTCTTGTTTCATTTAAAAGTCATTCTTGGGATCTGACGATTAGCGATGAACGATGAAGTAGTTTTTGGAAAAGAACCTTTTATTAAGTTAATTAAAATTAATTAATTAATTATTTATTTAACACATTGGTGAATCAAACAAGTTGACTAATATGTTAGTCCTAAGAGAATTAACTATTATTGAGACACAATGATTAATTTGAGGATTATTAAATACAATAATAATATGTATATATTAATACAATAACATCATAATGTTTATCAACCATTAGAACTTTCTAGTTATTTTATACAATATTAAATTGCTATATTTGCATAAGAGTTTAAATAATAAAAGTAATAATAAATAAGTTAATTAATAAAATAATAAAAATAATAATGATAATAATAATAACAACAACAATAATAATAAAACTCGCGGATTGCGCAACACTTCCTATTGCCGGTCCATCCTAGCATGCGATCGTCACGCATGGGTAGACGAGAGTCCATCCACTTACAATAAGGAGATGATGATAAAAGGACCGAACATACACAAACATGGACAAGCATACACAAACGTACATAAACATACTCAGAGATAAGCAAACAAACTCAACCATGCCATGGACGATGGTAATAATTACTGTGATTATTGTTTTATTGCTTCTTTTGAACTTTTGCTTTTCAATTCATTTTTATTCTTGGGGATTTATTTATTGAAATTTAATCGTTCATTAAAGATTAATTATATAATGCAATGTAAATAGCAGCAACAGCAGCAGCAGCAACAACAACTTCAACAATGATAATGATGATGACGACGATGATGAATATGACCATGGTGATGATGATGATGACGGCGACGATGATAATGATAATGATGTCGCTGCTGCTGCCGATGACAACATATTTCATCATCAATATAAATCACTACATTGTTTATTATCACTTTGTTATTTATTTATTGCATTTAAATCATTTAAAAAAGTTTGTAGATTTTCAAGGTATTGAACACTGTACGACCAACTCAACAAAACTGACCCACATACATGTAAGTGGACCAACCATTTGCCGAGGAATTTCAAACTTCTACCGTGAGAGAATGTGACCTATAAATGAATGAACTTTGACCTTCGGCTGACCTTTAATGGCCAGTTTTAGTGCCAGCGAATATTTTGTAATTAGCGAAAGAGAAAGTGCCCGAGCCACTTAGTACTTCAAGTAGTAGAAGTTCTAGGTCAACTGCGATTAGCAAATCTCATTAATATTAAATACATCTCATTGATATTCAGCAGGATTAATGAATAATTCAGTGGGCTATTAATTATCATGCAGACTTTGAACTCGACAAGACTGGTTATACATCGCGGAGCCTTTAGATTACCATGGCGACAGCTGATGTCTCAGTTGTTTTATGAAGACATGATCTATTAAGGGATGGATGATGAATGGTATTTTTGACCAAATAAATAAATATTATAATTTAAATTTTCAAGAATTAATTTATTGCCAAACCATTCAGATAAAAATAACAACATTATTATTAATGTTATTATTATTATTATTATTATTATTATTATTATTATTATTATTATTATTATTATTATTATTATATTATTATTATTATTATTATTATTATTATTATTATTATTATTATTATTATTATTATTATTATTATTATTATTATTATTATTATTATTATTATTATTATTATTATTATTATTATTATTATTATTATTATTATTATTATTATTATTATTATTATTATTATTATTATTATTATTATTATTATTATTATTATTATTATTATTATTATTATTATTATTATTGTTATTATTATTATTATTCTTATTATTATTATTATTATTATTATTATTATTATTATTATATTATTATTATTATTATTATTATTATTATTATTATTATTATTATTATTATTATTATTATTATTATTATTATTATTATTATTATTATTATTATTATTATTATTATTATTATTATTATTATTATTATTATTATTATTATTATTATTATTATTATTATTTCTCATTTGTTGTTAACAAAAGCGAAGATAACGACAATCCCATCAAGAACACAACTGCTCTTTCTTCATGTTGTCATCATCATCATCATCATCCTCATCATCACCATCACATCCATCATCGCCTTCACAAACTCATTCTCCATGACTTGTGAAAGTGTCATAAATCTGAAATTAAATATAAAAATACTAACAAATAAAGCACATGGACCAGAGAATTTACAGAAACTTACGATTGATATGTAAACAAAGTCATTTATCTCAAGAATATCAGCCTGCAAATAATCTCGTCAAAACGGCGATTCTGTTTGACTTGAGATGACAACAATAAACTATTTTAAAATGTTTATAGACTCTTATTTTATTTATTTATTTTATTTTTTATTTATTTAACCAGTCGAAGGACTAAATAGCCAGTAATACGACCAGCCACAGAAAAAGTGATACAACCAGTCAACATCGAGCGAAGAAAAGCAGGTTACAGATTAGTCTGTAATTGATAAAAATTTTGAAAAAACAATCTCGAGAATTAATGCTCTGAAAATATCTTAAACATAATCTTAAAAACATTGCGACATAGAAATTGCAAAAAATCAAATCTAATACTGAGATAAAATGTATTTAAAACAATTTCAACAAATTTAATAAAATTGAATTGGTTTCTGCAATTCGCATGCTAAAATTTATGAGTAATCATTATTTTATTATTATTTTTTATGATTAAAAATATTAATGAACTTCGATTGACCCATTGAACGGAAACCATGAAAATAGAGCACCCTCTTTCCAATATTTTGTATAATTTCAAATTGTATTTGTTCAATTTAATTGAATAATAAAAACATGTACTAGTTTAATTATTACTTTTATTTAAATTATTTTATTTTAAAAATTATTATCAAGCATTTGAACACGCGAACACATTTATTTTAAAGACGTATTTAAAATAATTTAATTCTCTAGATGTCGCATACTTTTTATAAAAATTACTAATTGAAAATAAACAATTTAAGAAACATTACAATCAAATTTGTGTAGCACCTTGACATGTACAATGCATTAGAGTTATACAATTTATACTCGAATTATTATGATTTTGAGTAGTATTATATTCTGATCCTTAGGTCTATCTCTATCAAATGTTGACACCGAAATAAACTCAAAGATTCTGTAAATCAAAATTTTATTTTCAAAATCAACAAAAAAGGGAAAACCCTGAAATAACAACGACGAAATTGATCATTACACATGCCACGACGTTCTTTTTTTGTACAAAAAGTGAATTTCATCACGGATAACATTATTTTATTTAGTTTATTAACTAGATATTAATTTTTAATAATACATCATTAAGTTAATTAATCAGATTATTCAATAAGTTACGAATGATTGCAGCTCAACAAGAAGCGCCATTTTTCAAAAACAAATTTGAATTTCGTACCGCCCTCTAATCAACAAAGTTAGCTCTGTCGCGCTAAAAGTTATTTTCGCTTATAACGTTTTAGACTACTAAATATTACGATCACTTCAATCTATTTACACCGGCTGTTGACGACGATAAACATAGGAAAGAAATGTGGATTCAGATCATTTCATTCGTACTCATCTTCTCTTTCTCTCTTGATTCCAACTCCGATCAGAGAGGAGGCAGACGCCGATGGGCGAACGGAGATTCCTGCTTTAGGAAGCTGCTGCTGCTGGCCTTCGCTGGACTTTCCACTCCATCTTAAAGTTTCCGATTCGTTTTCGACGAGCGTTTTCCTCGAGAAAACATATTCGCTGAATTGCTGGCCTTCCACTCCGCCACCGTTAGAAGCGCAGATCTCGAATCCTCTGCTCATCAGTTTCTGCATGACCTCCACCGAACTGACCTTGCAATATCCGTTCAGCGGGAATCGGATGATGTAGCGAGAGTCCAAGACGAGATTCTGGAAAACTCGTCTTCCATCCTCTCCGGAGTTTTCTTTTCCAGATCCGCTTCCATCCAGAAGTCCCTGGTCGAGCTCTGGGAATAGATTCTCCAGCACGAACCTGTCTGCACTTAGAGTAATTCTTTCCCCGAGGTCGGGACTGACGTTCATGACGACGCATTCCACGGTATACCTGCTCTCAGTCTCCTCCGTGTTCTTTCTCTCTCCCTCCGTCGTCAGATCCTCCGGCCCATTCCACCTGGATCTCTTCGGCATGGGCTGAAATTCTTGCGAATGCATCCTCTGTGATCTTGCAGGTTGAATGGGACTCTGCCTCTGTTGTTGATGGCGTTTCAGATTCTCGACAGCCCTGATGAGCGGAATCAATTCGAAGAACTTGGCCTCTTCCAAAAGCAAGTCCAATTCGTCGAAGTTTTCCGGCACTGTCAGATTTCCGGTCCGCACGAAGTTGAGTACGTGGCGAAACATTTTTCCGTCCCTGTCTATGAAGTAGTGCTGCTTGAGACTGTCCAATATGATGGGTACGCTGCCGTTGAACATTTTTGCCAGCTTTGATTCTGGATACCTAAATAGGTGAGAATTAATTGAATTGTTTCACTAAAATTAATTAAGGCAACGGTTAATTAATTGAACACCACAAATTAATACATCTCGGATTAACTGTTAATGACGAATTTATTATTTAAATTAATTTTTTTTGTATCGAGGAAAAAATGTAATTACAGTTAGAAAATGCAACCCAAGATGACTGCCACGGGCGATATTACCTGAGGCACTTAACTATTATTAACAGCGTATTTCCCAAGGGCATGCAGTGCACAGAGAGTGGATATTGAACGCGACCGCAACGGATTCTCAACAACGAAATATTTTTACTTGGGCGTAACCTCAAAAGATCTGCTTATTAATTTCAACAATCCACAGGACACCTTAGAAATTTTACGGCAGAATTTTATGTCGAAGGGGATTGTAATGTTTTTATCTGCTTCCAAATCGTTCCATCTATTCCGCTCTATGTCTTCCTCGATTCCATCTTATCTTATTGTGGATTTTTTTAATTTAGCAGCGAACATCAATCAAGGAGAAAGTTTCAAATTATCCCTCCTCGGAAAATGAAAGGCCGCGAGAATAAATGGATTCGCCGGTATTTCCGACCAGGTACAAACCAGGTAGAAAGGTACCGCGATTGGTGACCGGTCATTACACGCACGACTAAGCTTTTCCTCTCGTGGGAGTTTTCCTCCGATGGATAGAAGGAAACGTGCCGAAAGAATGAATAAAAGAGGATTGAGTGGAAGAAAGAAAGAATGAATGGAAAAAAAAATACTTAAGAAAGAAAGGTGCGTTTGATTCCCGAATCCCTAGGAAATAAATTTTGTAATTAATATTAAACGAACGCACGAAAAACTCTTCTCTCCGTCGGCAGCAGTAGTTTATGGAGCTTCGCATACTTTTGGAAGGTTTCATAATCCTCTTCCGATGTACTTTTCGTAACTTTTTAGTTTCTCAGTTTGTTGTTTTTTTTATTTTTTTTTATAAATTCTCTCCTCTCGAGGTATTTTTAAATTTTCATTCCGCGTCTAAAATCCTCTCCAAGATGCCAGTCTCGAGACTTTTTTCTCTGTCATTTGGCGGTCTCCTGCCGAGACAATCGGCTCCACCGGATCGGCTTGGAAAATCGATCGCCGGAGTTTCGAAGATACCCTGTAAAGACCCCAGGCAGGTGGAAAGAAGACGTGAAGAAGATGAAAAGAAAAATAAATTAGTCGAACGGCTTGAAGATAAAATAAGAAAGAAGCCTATTAATCATCGCCTTGGGGACATTTAGTCTCGCTAAGGTTTCCTCTCCTCTTTTTCTCCCCACCCATTCTGAGGAGGCGACGAGATGACGGAGTTGGCGATGGTCTACCACGACGACGGGTAGATGTCGCTTTCCGAGAGTTCGGTTAATGAATTCATAATCCTATAACTGGCGGCCAAGAGTTTCATGAGCCTCTACGAGATTCACTGGAATGCCGCTGGAAATGGCAGACGAACTTCCAAGACCATCCACCAATAGCAACGAAGCAATGGAGGAGGAGAATGAATGATTGGTCAGTAAAGGTGTGTAGATAAAAAGTAAAAGATAAAAAAGGAAGATAAGTAGGAAAAGAGGGAGAGATAAGAGCGCGGAATGGGGGGAAGAACTCCGTGAGATAATAATTAGTGAGTGTAAAATGGCAGCCCCCGGACACAAGACACAAGATGAGCTTGAGATTATCGAGTGTCCATTAATTAATAGTCAGGGAGACGCGCCAGAGTGCAAATGGATGAAGGCGATGATGGTGACGATGAAGGTGAAGGTGACAGCGGTGATGGTAATGATTAGAACGATGACCGCCAAGAGGTGTCTTGTCGAAACCTACTCTCGATTTTGAAAGAAACTATTTATCAAGTGACAAATTCTTCCGAAAATAAATATGCTGACATATTTTAAAGATTACATCTTACAGTTTTAATATCTCGTCAAATACGATCTCAACAGCAGACATATTCTCACAAATTCGTTAAACACCAAAATCTACTTCACTCGAAATTCGACCTAAACAAGGACTCGGATAGTTCTTTGGGGAAAGAGTTTAGAAAACGAAAGTAAAAAAAAAAGCACTCCACCATCATCTTTCTTCCTCTTCCACATCATCGCTGGCTCCAGCGGTCAATTTTCCACATGAAAGAACTAATAATACGGAGAGCAGGATGCGTTTCGGGCGACATACAAGAGCTTCTAGCCCCGGGTCGGGTAACCTGACTCTATTCTTGATTTTCAACTCAAAGTCAGATCGCTCGTATTCATCACGGTGTTGTTTCTTTTTTTAAAAATTACTTTAATTATATGATGATAATAATGTTATTATAGAAATAATGGTAAAAAGAAATTGCATTCTTCTATATAATATAATGATATTGATAATGATTAATAGTAATAATAATAATAAGAAGAAATTAAAATTATTATTTCAAAATACTTTTTTAAAAGTGAATGCTTAATTAAATAATAATAATAATAATAATAATAATAATAATAATAATAATAGCAAGAACAATGAAAAGGTGATAGCATATACAAAACATTTAAAACTGGTTTTCTGAATATCGAAATATACTAAAACAGCAAAAACAAAATAGATACTTATCATGTTGCAATCATTAGTGATGTCGATGACCTTATTACTAAATTCAAATAATGATAATGATAATAATGACAATAATAACAACGATATTGATATTAATATTAATATTAATAATGAATAAAATATGATAAACTTTACGCATGAATCGAGTTATTAAAATTGAAAATTTATAAAATCTTATCAGCTATTTATGTACGTGTTCTGAAACTTAAAAATTCCTTTGAGGTCAAAGAAGATAGATCTGGCTTTATCTAGGAATACATGCTTACGATTACGAAACGCCAACATATTGCAAATCTGTACGAAATGTCGAATGTAGAATTAAATTGAGAAACACTAACATTTAATTAACATGGCGACGGGAGGCGTCTAAAAATGTCTCAAAATGTGAAGCGAAAATTGAGATGATAAATGGTCAAAGAACTTTCAGGTCAAGCGTACAACCAACAGTGACATTTCAACCGCATCAATCTACATGAATGTGGAAAGTATAAGTGAGGGGAGAGGGGAGATTGTGCGCCCTTCAGAGTGGGTGGTTCGACCCTTAAGAAGAGTGTCTTGACTCGGGGGCAATTTGGAATACAGGATTAGAAAGGTAGTACGTGGCTGGCTTGATAAATGGATCGTTGGGTGGATGAATCAATGAACGGATAGGTATATGGTCAGGTGATAGATGGATGGATCGACGATTGGATAAGCAAATAGATGGATCGGCTGATGAACGAAAGGATAGATGATTTGTAGAAGCGAGCGCCGCGTCGCCTGGTCACGATTTTCCACTTGGCCTCGGGTTAAGAGTGAAATTATGCAGCACTCTGAGGCAATCCTCCCCAGGCAGTCATCCACGTCCATCCAGGCTCTTTCCAAGACGCCGGGAGCACATTTCAGTGCTGGAGTGGAAATGCCACCTTGTGCTGTTGTGCGTCTGAGTGCATTGGACTGTCCTTTAACGTTGGTCGTGATTATATTGTATACTTCTATTACAAACAAAAAGAGTATATGTAGAAAAACTATCGACCCTGGTTTCTGGCAGTTGTTTCGCCATTATACTTTTCTGTCAAGGGATGCAGATCAAAACATCCGTCCAATCATCTAAACATAATATACAAACAAGGCAATCATGATGAGAAACGGATACACAAACAGCAATACAGCCGACAGAGCATCATAGGAAGCGACCGGACAGGCACACCTAGGGGCCTTCGGAGTTCCCGGAGAGGGACATTAAGTAGGACACTAAGAGGCACAGACTGGATGACAGAGTGGCGTGCATGCCTCCTTGATGAGATTATAACCAACGTCCAGATCATGACCGGGAGCAGAATTGCTTTCAAGCCTTATTCTTATTTTGGAGCAAAAATGGCCGCTCCAGGCGCAGTGAGCTTGGCGGAAGAGATACGCTGGATGAATGGATGGGAATGGAAATGACAAGATGCCATGGAGAAGGAGACAGTGAAGTCGAACGAAGCCGACATACAAACATGCGAAGTGGTAATTAATAAACAATTAGTAGTAATTAATTCGAGTAAAGTATTTTAAATAATGACATTGAATAAAAATTCAAATAATAACATTAGCCTTGATGGTGGTAATGCTGCTGATGATGGCGATGGCGATGAAGACGACGACGATGATTCTGTTATTATTTCTGGAATTGTTTCTATAAATTATCTTAGCTTATTACGAAATGGTCATATCTCTTTTGCCAATATTATCGCTGTCAGCAATAATAGAAACCGTTCCCCTAGTTCTTATCAACACCCATTGACCCTTAAGAGTTGAACTTAGACACCTTCTGAGGTCGTTAGTTGAACCCGGAGGTCAATCACAGGTGTTTCGGTCAGAGGTTATGACGCTTATTGTTTGGATGGAAACATTTCAATGCTTGCAGGTCTCATTCAAGATGTCACCTCATTTTCCGATAGCATCTTTGGCCGTCGGGATGTTTAGGATAAATATAATGCAACAAATGATAAAATATAATACATATATATACTATAATTTAAGAATAATATTATATAACTATCCCTATGCAAACTAGCTATTATCGTTTTATCAAGAATGAATTATTATACAAAGAAAAGGTTATTCATTAGAATAATATTAAAGTGAATTATATAATTAATTAATAATTCTTAGTGTCATCAAACTAACTTGGTGAGCGTCTCCAAAGACGACGTGTAAATACAGCCCCCAACATCAATGTGTACTGGGGCAGTGTATCGGGTAGGAGTGGCAGGGCATGGCACCCCGGAAATTTTGTTATAAATGGAGCTAGGGGCAGGCGAGGTCATGCTCGTGACCAAGGGCGGAGAAGGGGTCGAGTTGGGGCTCCCGGGGGCGTCCATGATTGACCTGTTGGGGGGTTGTTGTACGCCAACTCTTTGAAATAGGAATGGATTAGAAATAATGGCTGCCCTCATCTTTGAAATGAAATTCTGAAAATAAAAATTAATGCGATCAAAAAAAATAAATATGTAATAAATGAGTTAGATTTAAAATTTTAAAATTATAATCAAATAATCTCGAAATAGAAAATCTGAAATTTTGTAGAATAGCCTACCCTAAAACCTGCTAAGGCTTTCACTGACAGCCCTCAACCCCCTAGCCACAAACAACTCGAGAATTGAACAAAAGATGATGGGACGGAGCGAAGATATTAGGAAGGTGCAATTCTTATTAGCTTTTTATAACGCGAAGCCGGCGTGCCAGGTTTTTGTGCGATTATTTGGAAGCCTCGGGCTAGTCAAATAATGGACAAAATCGGCCTAGAGGTATAATTCTCTTTGGGTCAAAGAAAAAATGCAATCAACATCTTATACAATTAAATTACTTATGAATGACTCTTTTCGCTGTAAAGTGTTTCACACGCTCGAAAAAGTACTTAATTTAATCTCTTTTTTTCGTTCTAAATTAAACACCAGGCATAACAAACTATAAGCGCCCGTCGTTGTCGTCGTTGCGTTTCGAAAACAATTTCAAAATCTCACCTTTCACGAATTGGCAGCCAAAGAGACACAAGAGAAGGTGCGCGTTTAAACCACTAGGAGCACAGGTAGGGATTCTGAGGGAGCCTTGTAAAACCACTGGATGATCAACGGTTTCAACTACGAAACCCTCGGGTCTACGGTACACAAAAGCGCTGACGCGGAATCAACCTGTTCGCCTCTTTATATAGACACGATGACATGCGCGCACAAACATGCAAGGTACATCATCCCTATTACGACCTGGTCGGTCTTTGGAAATCTTTAAATTGCATCGCTCGAGCTGACATTTTTGATGACGTTCTTGACGGGAAGTGATATTTCTACTCTATTTGTGATTTCTAGTGAGGGAACGTGTGATCTAAAAAAAAAAAAGTTTTGTTGTGTTTGCACTTTCAGTTTCGTGTTAGCTGCGATTGCGGTATCCTTTTCTAAATGATTTTATCTGTCGATTTGACGGACCTAGATTTATCTTAGCACTTTAAAAACATATTTTAAAATGTGTTTTGAAATCTAGCCCCCAACGTGCAGACCAATAATTATTTTTAACGGCAGAAAACTTCGCCAAACGGACTGTTAAACATGTTACCCATAGGTTTTGATAAGCAAAACAAGCGTCTAAATCTGCAGACAATGCACTCCATTCAAGCTGAGGTAGGAAGCATGGCATATCGATGGTGGAGAGAAGAGTCAATGGGCGAATGAATGAATGACTGAATGAGAGAGGGAGGGAGATAGATTGAAGGTATTAGGGAAGAGCTCAACATCGATCATGAAAGGTTGCAGTTAAATGGTTCATTCCACCTTTGTTAAGAAGAAGCAGCACTTGGCTTCAGGGGAATTCCCAGACCGTCTGACCGTTATTTTGTTTACATCTTCGATTCAAATCGAATGAAAGACCCTCTATGAGTCCTCGCAAACTTGTTTGGGTTTGCGAGAAAGAATCGAGACACATATGGCTAAGCGGGAGACTATTGCGGCCAAGTGCTTCTTGAGTAGGGAAGAAGAAAACATCTGGAAGAGCATGGAGAGGTTCTTAGGCGTGTCACCTTTTGTCGACGTGGAGTGGTCACTCCGGGCGGAGATTTTATGGAAAGGAAGACTTCGACTATCTCTCGTTGAAATTGTTACGGCATTGTTAGCATGTTGTTGTTGTTATTGATGCTGTTACTGTTGATGCTAACATAATTATTGATTGTTAAGTTTTAAAGATTGCAGTTAATTCTTGCGACCAAGATAAAAATAATTCATAATAACTCGCGTGTTGATTGTGGTAAACTTCACTCAAAGCGATCATAATATTTATTATTATTATTATTATTATTATTATTATTATTATTATTATAAATATATTTTTTATTTGTCTTCAATCATTTAGTTGACATAAATATAATTATTAACATATTAAAATATTAAAATATTGAATTCAATGATTATAAACACAAATTAATATTTGTACAAAAAAGTTTAGAATTACAAAAAAATACATGGACGATATTATTATGAAATTCCTGCTACTAATTTTAGACGCCTCCGTCTCCGTCCAGCCTAATCTATCAGCCTCGCATCTGTCGTATCCGTCAGTACTAAAACAAACAGACAAACACAGGGATAAAGAGACTAACAGAAAGATACTAAAAATGAATTGAGAAACACATTTATCACAGCTTAAAAGAAAGTGTCATGCTATATTACAAAAGAATAAGGGGTAAGTAGTTAATTGAAGATAGAAACACTAAGCCAAAATCAAAGCGGGGTGATTATGTTAAATTATGAATAAATTGATTAATCAATCAAGCTACAAGCGGATGGCAAAGCAAAGAGCCATCCAGGGAGACAAAGACGTACATAGTGAGACAAGGAGAGATGTTTGCGAAAGGAGAGAGGAAAGGTGCGACGTCGGAGGTGCAATTCACGGTGACTCCTCCCGGCTACTCCAGGAGGCATCGGAGATGTGCACATGTTTCATTCCAAGTCCAGGTGTCTTTTATTAATTATTATTATTATTATTATTATTATTATTATTAATTATTATTATTACTATTATTTTTTATGATTGTGATTATTATTATTATTATTATTAATTAATTTAGCAGACGTTATAATTGCAAATAGTTGACAATAAGATCCCGGAACTATGACTAGGTTTTTAAGGCGTCTCCATTAAACTTGGCATTTGCTTGGTCTTAAAAATCTTGCTAAAATACTGATATGATGATGATGACGATGACGATAATGATGAGAAGGTAGCCGACGGCGACGACGATGATGATACTGATGTTGATGACGGTGATGATGGCGATGGTGTTGGTGAAATTCCAGACGCGCATTGATAACGGGAAACACTTGATCTTAAGGTATCACGAACAAATGATTACTGACGATCTGCTTAGCAATGGTAACTGAAGAGGTCTTGAAAGCGAGCGAACGGGTTCAAAGGTCACAAGCCTTCGCCTAATCAGGAAAAGATGAAAAGGGTTCGCCCAAACATTCGTCTCCGGAGCCCCAAGAAATTTGCCTGAAATGTAATACCGGGCGATCCGTGTTTATTCCTCTTTTTGATGGCGATGACTGTGATGTTGACGATTACGCGGGCAATGATGATGATGACTTCGACGACGATAATGACTATGATGATGACGACGACGCCACGATAATGACGATGATGATGACGTCGATGTCAGCGATGATAATGACGATTATGTAATTGAAATAAATAAACAGTTAGAATTGTAATTACTAAATTCATTGGATCTGAAGACTATTGCTGAACTTTATTGAAATTGCTAGCATTATTAAGCTGGATTTAAAAATCTAGCTTAAAACGTCAACAAATATCTCATACCACTCTCGGTTTTGTGACTGTTGGAAACTAAATATACATGTATGATAATTTTTGTTTGTGTTATTCGCTTTTTTCATGCTTCCCCCGTTTTGTCGCTTGCCTTTGTTTTCTTGATTCGCTTGAGAGAATATAAATAAAAAAATAAAATACAAAATAAATTAACGTCTTATCCAGACACATAGCGCAAGTCAGGTTACTATGACAACAATACACATAAACAATTGATGGCGATTATCTCTCATGGGCTTAACGTGACGTAATAGAGAAATAATTATTAACAATGAATATTTATAACGCCAGCTACGAACGGTTCCCTACCCACATTTCAATACATTCCCAGATTTCCCTCGGGCTTTAGACTCAGATCTGCGGTCTCATTGCTGTGCCGATGCTGATGACGGACAGGATGACACGGATAACGACAATTACCTGATCTCCTCACTTGGATGAAATGGAAGAAACCTGGCCTTGACCGAAGTGCTCTGATAGATAAACTAGACAATTTTAAAACATCTTCCTTAAAAATATCAAAATATGGCGACGGTCGCATGGATAATTATCACTTTTAAGCCCTCAGGCTGGTCAGCTTTATGCCATTTTGTTCTGCTCAGGATCACAGAATGTAATTTCTTATCAATTCTTATCGGCGAAATGATGCAACCTCACTCGGAAAATGCTCGACCGCAAATTTATTTTCTAGCAAACACGACCATTTCTCGCTCATGGGCATATTTTCTCAACGGAAACAAAAGGACGCTTCGGCATTTCACTCTAGGCCTGTTGACAGATCTTGCTGATTAGCGATAACATCGGCAATATGGAGAATTCGACAACATCCAGACAAACGTTTGCAGCCGACAGAGTTGTTATAAAATCTGATAAAAGCAAAATGGCCACTTGAAAAAAACCCGGCCAACTCTTCAGCAGGCCCCTGAACAATTTCGTTTTCGGACCCGTCGGAGCAAACTGAAATTTTCGAATTCACATCCTCAGGCAAAAAGCATTCACGTACACAACGTAATTTATCGGAAAGCTATATAGCCGGAGGATTTTAGCAACTGCCTTAATTTGGTTCTAAACCCTGGGGCTACGCATTTATGACTGACTGTTCGCGTGTCTTGTTAACGACGTTGTTTTAGTCGGCGACACAAAGTTTTTAGCTTTTAGAAAATCAAAACTTGGAACGAAAATGTACTTTTAAATGGCTAACATCCTTGAGAATTGTTACTTCTAATCATTTACTTTTAATTCCAGTCTAAAGCTTGGAGGTTTGCGACACATCCAGACATGACCTTAACCTTATATAAATACCTGCAAGAGCCGGAGGGGAAACTCATTTATACAATTGTTTTCGAAAATAAAGATTCAAATCGTCTAACTGGAAGAAGCCAGTGTTTGGGCGTGCGTACATGCTAAAGTATGTTTGGTTCTAAAGCGAAGCTTAAAACGCCCCGAGCGAATACATTTCACTTGAATCTGAACAAAAAAGATCCAAACTTAGAATGAGGAAAAACATTAGATATAAAAATACCAAGTGAGCGACGAGTTCATAATTACTTCGTAGAATAAAATACGTATCTACTGATAGTTTCAACTTTTTATTTTTCAAATGTCAAATTAAAAATTTAATGTCAAAAATAAAATTTACTTGTTCGTGCAATAATCTTTCAATGTCCTCAGAGTATTTTTTTCAATTCATTAGGCGCCAGAGGCGTATGGAAACACGTCAAATGTGATTTATAATGGTTTTTTATTAGTTAGAAGTGAATCTAAAAATTAGCAGAAATGTAGGCAACATCCAATTAGTCTGATTTAATGTGAATTAGTCAGATTTATCCATCAACTACTCCAATACCAAGTCATTCAGAGATTCCAAAGGTCTGGAAAGGAAATCCTCCAGTGAAGGTTCACGAAAATCCGGGAACACCTCATTATAATTGCCTAGATCCTTGGGTTCTTCATTGCTGGACAGATCCAGTTATAAAGCGCTGCAACAGCGGATGGTTCTTGTGGACCAGATGATCGCTTTCGACCAGAAAGAGCCTTTTTCTTTCAGTCTTCTTTAGGTTTAATGGTTGAATTTTCTAAAACGAGAAGCGCAGACTTCGTTTTGGCACGAGGTGCGATGTTATTGCTAATGGCGAATGGCTCAATTTTGGATTTAATACATAATCTCCGGGAGGCGGGAAAAGATACTAAAGATTAATTTGCCAAACTAACTCGTAAAAAATGTGTGATTAATCTGCAATTAAAAACTTGTTTTTAAAAGTATATTATTGCGTTGCCATGTGATCTTCAGTTGTTGATGTGAAAATAAAATGAACAAATATACTATTCACTAGATCAATTGAATATAAACTTCAAGCAGACCAATCATAGTATCCATCAAGAGCAGCCATCAGCAAGGTACCACATACAGAAAAGGTTAAGTTTCTACCAGGTCAAAAAAAGAAATGTATTTAAAAACCTGGCTTGTACTATGATGTATTACGAATTATCAAACCAATGCTAAAATTAGGGTCACCAAATCACGGCCCGGATGCGGCCCTCGACATCAGTTCGTAAAGCTCACCGACAGTATCTTAATTTGATCTATATATATTTACAAACATATGGAACACGAAACGTTGTGACATAATTTAAATATTATGCTTAGAATACTAGACCTTCACCTATGAGGAGATATTCCGGCTTCTGGGTGCGGACATCTAAATTTACAATTTTCAGTTTAAAGCTATTGTATCTAGATTTTCTTGTCTGTTGTAATGTTTTCTTATTTTGCACCATCCCAAGTCTTTCCCGTCTCATGGGATCTAAACGTTGACGATATCTTTAAATCTAAAAGTCAGTTTCACAAATCTCACTAAGCATTTTTGCTGCTTGGTTTGTGAGATTCGGATATGTGCATCTGCTGTAACTATCATTATGCAAACGTCGCCTTCATTGATAACTCTTTATTAAATAAATATGTTGGCCGTCTGTTTTTGAGCATTGCATACCACTCACCATCGATTAACATGGGATGTCAAACTTAGTTTTTCTTCTTTTCTCTCAGAGCTCTCTCATTCTAGCTTGCAAGTAGTGTAAAGAATGATTATGTGGCCTGTGCTTGACATTTGGCAATTATCAGGTGCACTTTTAAGAAAGTTTGTTGACCCCTGGCTAAAGCAAAATAGATTTTAAGGATAAAAAAAAACTACTTTCATAACAAAATAAATAATGGAATTCTTTATAGGATAATTATAGAAACATTTTTGTAATTACAGATTTTAAACTCTGATAATTACATTTTGAATTTAAAAATTCAAAAATGTCTTCGGTAGACCGCGAAGAAAAACTCGGTAAAGTTATTTTGTAGTTGATAACAAAGTATATTATCTGTTTTAAAGCAATGTTATGAATTGTTTCAGATATTCAAAAGCTCATTGGAACAATGCTCGAACTTCAAAAAGAGTACATGTCCTTATACCATAACTTCGATGATGATGATGATGATCCAGATCCTGATCAAGAGGTACGTTTGTCTGTTTCAAAAATATGAATGATATTTTTATGAAAGTTTAATAGTAATTCTTTCTCATCGGGCATGAATTATATCATTATTATCGTTATTATTCTAGGAAATACTCAAGAAGCGATTAGATGAAATATCGATTCGTATAAGGTTGCTTATTTTGATTTTTACAATTGTCCCAGAAGTTCAATTAAACAACAAATTACTAGTCAAATTTTATGAAGTAATATTAATACTTAAGCTCAATTTTATTTGTTTCAGTTCTCACCTGCTGAAAGATCCTGATCTTTCTGATATTGATGATTTATTTATGCCAAGAACTAATCAGAAAACGTGGTCAGGTTAGTGGGATAATAGAGGCATACCTATTCAATATGAGTTTAAAAAAATTATAATAAATGGTCTTTATTAACAGGAACTTATTCCGGAGAGTCTCTGACATTACTTTACAAACGTTTCCTGTCGCTTTATGACTGTATCAAGTATACGGTAAAATAAATATAATTAATAACAATAAAAAACAAAAAAGATGTGGTTTGTTTACTTGTTATAATTAGATTAGCTTGATAAAAACTTAAATAACTATTTAATTTAGTTTAAATGAATTATTTTCTGCTAATTATAATTACAATATTAACTAAATGACAACTTTTGACTAATAAAAATATATAATAATTTTATTCTGCAGTCCTTTTTTAAACAGAAAGTATATGATGCGGTGAGAAATAATTGAAACTGAACAACTTCTGCATTATAGGCAACTTTGGAAGAAGTTTACTTTGCCATGAATTGTATGCCCATGTGGTTACGACATGAGCCAGTGAATGATTTTTATTAGAATATTTTTTTACCCAGTCTGGGTTGCTGGGTGTTTTTTAAATGAAATAAAATGAAATTGAAAATGCCTGTTCTAATAATAGCTATGGTATGACATGTAAGGTTTTCTTGTGTTCATTGACCAATTTTTAATAAAACAGGTCTTATGGCACCTAAGCAAATGTAGAAACAGGTTGGAAATGTGAAAACCTGAAATACATTGGTCAGTTTCTAGAACACCTAAGAAGCTCTCAATTTGAGACAAAGTAGGTCAAGCAGAGTTAGCAAGTTGGATTCTTGAAAGCATTGCTGCAAATCAAGGATGCCAATTGGAAGAGCAAATTAGGTTTTTTTTGCTGAATTCATGAGCAAGCTGATAACATTGAAGCATTTCTCTGCGAGTGTTGAGGGAGTCGAGTTGGTTAAATCCAAACAATTAAATAAGTGGAGTTTGTTGCAAGTTCAATCCTAGCAAGAGTTTGATTGAAGATGACAATGAAAGATGTTGAAGGTGATGGAAATATGCCAACAATAGGAGACTTCATAATCACAATTCCCAATTAAATTTTGATAGTTGTGGTATTGATATTATTTCTAATAATGGCGTTGACTATTTAGAATTTTTGATTTAAAATAAAAGTGTGCAAAGACTTGTTTCATTATTCATCTAATATTTACTTAATTGTGAATTCATGGCTCTATGTAAGACCACATAGGTAATAACTGCCCCTGGTCTAGCCCCTTTTTAGGGCTTTTTTGTCAAGGTGATTAAAAACCGACAGAGATAAAAATGTGCAGATTGTTTCAAAAAATAGAAGAAAGATTAGAGAGCCAAGGATAAGTATTCAAAAAAATTTAAAAATCGATAACTATTGTTAATTAATGCTTGAATACTTTGAAATTTTTTTATGGTAAATCCACATGTCTGCTAGCCAAGACAGTTACAATTGAATTCTCCTGAAAAATATCTGAATATCAGAATATGTATAACATGTATTTTTAATAAGCAGAGAGGGGGTCAAAAAAACTTCCAATAAAATCAAAACAACTTGGGCCAAAATAGAAGACTCATCAATACTGGGGTACGAAAAAGGCAATTATAAATCAACCAAGCCATTTATAAATACAGTAACTATTTTAAAATATAGAACACATTTTAGAGAGCCAGGGATTACTATTTTAAAAGTTTATTAAAATTCGGGAGCCATTTTTATTTAGCGTTTTGATCGATTTAAAGCTACACCGCACGCAGCCGGAGATGTTCTACAATTCACCTTCCTATCAGCTTTTTTGGAGGAAGGTGAGTCAAGAATGTTGCTCACAGAAGAAATATAAAGATCTTTCATGTTCTTGGACTCGGTGTGCTTATTCACTTCCCAAAGTGCCCTTTTTATGTAATGTGCACAGCACGTGAACATATCTTGCATCCTTTTCCAAACTATTCAAAGGCCTCACGACAGAACATGTGGCATCGAAATGTAAGGTGGGAAGAAGATCACCTTCTGCTGCTCGAGCAGCTGTTTGTAAGTGTAAGCGATTGCAAAGAAGTACCTGAAAGCCATGATCAAGAAGACTTTTAAATTATTGAATGAAAGGGTTTGATTTTATAGGAAGTTTATATATTGGATTTAGACACCATACCGTGGATAAAAAATACATGTCACACTTACTCTGATAGATATTATTTAGGAGAATCCGATTATTTAACTATTTTGGATAGCGCACACAAGGATCTGCCATAAATTCTGTTTCAAAGTTTTCAAGCGTTAATTAAAAATAGTTCCCAATTTTTTATTTTGTTGGAATACTCTCTGACTCTCTGATCTTTCTTGTATTTTTTAAATCAATTGGCATTGTTGTATCTGCATTGGTTGATTTTTAATCGTCTATATATAGAGTGACATATAATAATAATAATAAAATAATAATAATAATAATAATAACATGGATGAGAAAAGCGGCATAAATGACAAGGATATGAAAGAGAAAGTGAAAATATTTCTATCGTGTGAAGAAAATATTGAAAACTCAACTAAGTTCCAGAAACAAAATTATGGCTATTAATAGTCTTGCCACACCAGTCATGACATATAGTTTTGGAATTTTACCGTGGCTTAAAAGTGAAATAGATAAACTTGACAGGAAAACAAGAAAAGTATTAACAATAAATGGAATGCATCACCCGAGAGCGGATGTAGACAGACTGTATGTCAAACGAAAGGAAGGAGGAAGAGGCTTGCTCGAACTGCAATCTCTTTATCGGCAAAGTATACTGAGCCTTGCAGTATATTTGCAGACAGAAAATAGCAGACTGATCCAAAGTGTGAAAAAGTGGGATGACGTCAAAAAGAAATATTCATTGCAAAAGGAAGCCGATAAAATCAGGACAAAATACAAACTAACCAATTTATCTGAAAATGGAAATCTTGTGTGTGAACTCAAAACAAAAATAGAAAATGAAAGGATCTCCAAAATAACATCCAAACCACTCCACGGCAGGTTCTTCAAACAGCTACAAGAAACACATATCAATAAAGAATTGACAGTAAAATGGCTAAATGATGGAAGAATGAAGGGAGAAACAGAAAGTCTTTTGATTGCTGCACAAGATCAAGCCCTGAATACAAGATTTCACCAACGACATATTCTCCATCAGCCAGTTGCTAGTGTTTGCCAGTTATGCTTTAAAGCTGAAGAGCATATTAGTCACTTAGTGTCCGGGTGCGAGGCCCTAGCGGCAACGGAGTACTTGCAGAGGCATAACAAGGTGGCCGGGTATGTGCACTGGAGAATACTGATGCATCTTAAAGTACCAGTTGTTGAAAAATATTACCTGCACGAACCAGATAAAGTTGTAAAGACTGAAAATCAGGTGATCATGTGGGACCACGCGGTGACAACGGATAGAAAAGTTGTGGCCAACAGGCCTGATATAATAGTTCTGGATAACAAAAGGAAAGCGTGCTTAATAATAGATATAGCCATACCCGACGATGTGAACGTTTCAAAAAAAGAAACTGAAAAAAGTACCAAGACATAAAAATTGAAATTTCCAGAATGTGGCAAGTGAAAGCAAGAGTCATCGCGGTGGTGGTTGGGGCACTAGGGACAGTTTCAGACAATTTTAGGAAGGAAATTGCGGGGCTTGTGGCGGAGGAGATTCAAAGTATTGCGTTGATGGGGACAGCACGAATTTTACGAAAAGTTTTAGGATGAAGGAAATTTCTTTTGGTTTAGTTAAGAACAGCCATTGTTTTTTGTTTGTTTTTTTCTGTGTGTTATTGCCTAAGGTCTCTGGAAGAGACTTGGCATTTTTTTGACCCGGGACTCTCGAGATTTTTTTTGAATAAAAATAATAATAATAATAATAATAATAATAACAGCAACAATAATAATAATAATAATAATAATAATAATAATAACTTTAGCAAACTTTAGAAATATATAAGATTAATGATGTAACTAGAAGTTTCATTCATCAGTCAATGCTTAAATGGAAAACTAGTATGATGTTAACGGTTAAAGACGGGTGCTTAAAAACAGGAAAAATTTTTGTTAAACGAGGAATATTCCAGGGAGATTCGTTGTCACCGTTGCTGTTTTGCATGACCCTGATACCATTGTCAAATTCCCTCAGGAAAACCGGAGCAGGCTACACAATACATGAGCAGCAAATAAGTCACCTGCTATATATGGATGACCTAAAATTATTTACAAAAAGTCACGAACAGATGTAGGAAAGTATGAAAATCGTTGAAGACTTTAGTAATGACATCCAAATGGAATTTTGAATTGAGAAATGCGCCACGATAGAAATAAAACAAGGAAAAGTCATATACGGAAGGAGCATCCAGCTCTCAACCCCTCCGCAAATTAGATCACTGGAAATCGATGAATACTACAAATACCTTGGGATGGATGAAAAAAGTGGCATAAATGACAAGCTGATAAAACAAAATGCAAAAAAAGAATACTTCAGGAGATTGAGGACAGTTCTGGCCACTCTACTTAACTCACAAAATAAAATCACTGCTATCAACAGTTTGGCAACACCAATTCTCGCCTATGGCTTCGGAGTGGTTCATTGGTTAAAATCGGAAATTAAAAAAATTGACAGAAAAACAAGGAAAATTCTCACGATTCATAAAATGCACTATCCCAGAGCTGACGTGCAGAGGTTATACGTTAAAAGAAAGAATGGCGGCAGAGGGCTCCTCGAAGTAGCAACGGTCTATCAACAGTCAATATTGGGCCTTTCGGAATACATAGACAGAGATACCAGTAAACTCATTCAATTAGTTAGAATGAATGACAGCCTCAAAAACAAATACTCGGTGACAAAGAAAGCAAACAAAATTAAAGATAGATATGCACTGAGGAACTGCACGGATATAAAAATCACTGATGAATTTAAGAAAAAGATAGAAATGGAAAAGTTGGAAGACATAAAGAGGAAGCCCCTGCACGGACAGTTTTTCAGGAACATGGAAAAGTCAGGATTGAGTAAAGAAATGTCGGTTGCATGGCTCAGCAGAGGTAAAATGAAAGGGGAAACGGAGAGCCTAATCATTGCGGCACAGGATCAAGTGTTGAAGACAAGATACTACCAAAAACACATCCTGAAACAAAACGTAAGCAGTACATGCAGGATGTGCCACAAAGCAATAGAAAGCATCAGTCACGTTATCTCGGGATGCCAAGTACTAGCACCAAGAGAATACACCGAAAGACATGATAGAGTAGCGGCATACATCCATTGGAAAATTTGCAAAAATATAGAACTCCATGTAAATGAAAAATATTATTTGCATGTGCCTGAACCTGTGGTCAGAACTGACAAAATAACAACCAAGGTGGGACCAAGGTGTTGTAACAGATATAAAAATTCAAGCCAATAGACCAGATATAATATACCTAAATAGAAAGAAAAGACACTGCCTACTAATTGAAATCTCCATACCTGACGACAAAAATGTTCTAAAGAAAATAAATGAAAAAATTCTGAAATATAAAGACTTACAAATTGAAATTGCAAGAATGTGGAAGTCCGAAAGATACCGGTTGTGGTGGGAGCCCTGGGGAAATTTTAAAGAAAGAGTTAGATATGCTGCCTGGAAAACCAAGTCAACCTGAGATCCAAAAGATTGCCCTGTACGGAACATGCCATATATTAAGAAAAATTTTGGGATGATACTGGAAATTGATAGAATTTGTTTGTTTTCTTTTTTTTGTGTTTTTCTCCCGTTCTTTTTTTCTGTTTGTGGCTGCCTCTGGACTCTGGTTGAGACCTGGCGCCGTTGACTTTCCGGCCGTTATGGCTGTGGTTGCTTGTGAAATAATAATAATAATAGTAATAATAATAATAATGACTTAAAAGAGCCCCAATGTTTAATTTAATGAAAGTTGAACTGGTTTGTTTTAGCAGAAAACTCACTCATTTAAACGTGACTGTAATTTCATTGTGAAGTATCATGCAATATTCACATGCACATTCAAGAGATTGTCTTCTAAGCAACAACAATTGTCTAAAAATTATCAATTGGTTTCTGGAGTTAGTTTGTTAACATCCAACAGAAAAACCCCCATTGAGCACAACTACGACCAAAATCTATTATTTAAGTGAATGGCTGAGTGGAGTTACCCAAAGTTCAACTCCTAATTTACTTCTGCTCCAGCTTAACTGGTTCCTAGCTAGCTCCATTCTTTCCAAATATTGATTTAGTAAGAGCTCATAGATCCAATCTTAACCAAGCATAAATCTGCTGAAAATGTATTTAGCAAACAATTCCCTCGGAAAAACCACCAAAAACCGAGCCTTACAAAAAGTAAGCGTCAGAAAAATCAAGGCAAGACTTACTTTCAACCCAAAAAAACTTCCTATTTATTCAAAGTGAATGGAAGCTTCCTAAAAACAAGTTGTCAAGCTTCTGAGATTATAAAGATTATTTCACCAATATCGATGTGATCAAATGTACTTAGTTACGAGAAGCTGGAGGAAAAATCAAAAATCTTCACTATAATTTTTCCAATTTCTGTTGGTATTCATTTGGCCTTTTATACCACGAAAATTTTGCAAAGAAAGCTACTTTCGAAGCTCCTAGTTGCTCATTTTTCCGAATGCTTTCAACCTTCCTGGAATTCCGATAAAGTTATGAGACATTTCTTTTGCAAAACACTTCATATTTGAGTAAGAATCACCATCATCATCATCAAATATATAAATAAATACATAAATTAAATAAATGCTTTTTACCTTATTAACAAAAATTAAGAAATGAATTCCTGAGGAATGTTCAAGGAAAATAGCCTTACCTTCAACTGACAATACAAGCTTGTGCCTTCATTTGCTTAGTGCAGCATGATCATGGTAAGTCTGGTTCCAACAGTGGATTGTAGCTTTAGCCTTTTGACCCACAGTGACACTTTCCTGTGGAGTTCTATCTGGCAGTTTAATTTCCTGTAACAAAATAACTCTAAAAATACCCAAACACTTTTAATCAATAATATAAACATCAAACAATCAAACAATCAAAATGGAATAAAATTTAAGCCGAACGAAAACGGATATCCAGTCTATTACCGTGACCCTAACAAAGGAGTGCCAGGCATTTGAATACATGGTGAAGGTGCCATTTTTGACAACATTTCCCTCGACAACTTTGATCTGCAATAAGAAACAAAATTCCAATGAAATTATTAGCAACCGGATGCATTAGAAAATACATGTAAGATGATCTTCCAAAGTCCAAAGATAATTAATCCTTATGCAGTAATTTGAATGTGGAGTTTAACTTGCAATAATCTATAAAAGTGAACAAATTATCACCACAAATGACATTTAATAGGAAATAAAAACTGATGATGTTTACCTTTGCTACAAGCTTGGCAAATGCACGACACAGAAAATCCTTACCACTGATGACTGAACCTTCATGGATCCCATTCTGAAAAGGCAAAATGTTTAATTGAATAAATGCATTTTATACTTTATACCAATACTTTATATGAGACTTGTATCTATTTACCTTTTTCTTATCAAGTATTAATTTCCCAATCTCTTCTGGTCCTGCTTCCTTCAACTCATGGCCATTAGACTGGACGTGTTGGATGTTCAACTGCTCCTAATTTAAATGGTATCATTACTTGCACAAGTCTCAGTTGGTTTTATAAAAACTTGAGAAAGGTTTGGTCAATTGATTAGTCAGTGCTAGCGTGTGATTTTATGGTTTCAGAGTATTTTTAATTCAATTAATTAATTAATTCAATTATTTATAAGCTTGATTAGCAATATTTGAAAAATAATGTTGATTGTTGAGCTTATTTGACTCCTTGAATCAATCTTTTACAGACCATTTCTAGTGGATTATTTGCCAATTCTTGACATACAATTAAACATTTAACAAAACTTACATCTTCACACGTTTGCTTCCAAGAAGAGCTCCCATTTTATGGAATTCTGTTTCAAAATGTTAATTAGAGTTGATTAGTAAATTTAGATCACGTGTCCAGGCTTAATTTGTGTACACAAGTCATGGCATTGATTTAGGGAAGTTGAAGTCAAGTTTGAATGAAAATCTATAACTAATGTCATCTATCACTTAACGATTTTATATTAATTCTCCTCCTTAGAAACAAAGCCAATGAAAAACTTATCAAAATCATCTTTTTTAAAGGTCTTTCTCAACTTCATGAAAGTAACTTAAATTAATAAAAAAAAAAACAACTAAAAACAATGGGATTATGTCATTTTTTTTAAATAGTAGGAATAACTTTAATTTACTGATCATGATTGCAAGAATATAGTTTCTAGTTTATAATTGCGTAATTACACCCTGACTAGTAATGTGAAATACCTGAAACATGTAACAATTTTACAAGAAATTATTTTGTTGTAATTTATTTTACATTGGTGTAGTTAAAAAGACTAGGCTAAGGATAATCCCAGGCTTTTAACAATGAGATTTTTCACCCTGCTAGCGTTTTGCAAATTAGTAGTAATTATATATTTGACAACTTATTTTTTCAGACAAATTACCAAAAAATACTTGAAAACACAAAACGTAGTCCGAATCAAAAACTACCTTCGTTGGGCGACTCCATCTCAATGGAAATCCCAAATAAAGTCCAATTCAACCACACGTAGCAGACAGCAATTCAAAGCGAATTAATGAAACTGTAAACACCAGAAGTAAGTGATTGGCGCACATTCATTAAATGAAACATTCTGATAGATTTGACAATAAAACTAAACAAACGTTAGTTTATTGATTTAAACATTTGGTAAATTTAGAAACTAAAAAAATTCCAAACTTTAAATGAGGAAAAAATTAGTTATGAAAAATAATAATTGTGAGACGCCTTTACAACTTCTTGCAAGAATGAAGTGCCTCTCTCCTAATATTCAATCAAACAATATGTCTGTTGCTACATACAGTGATTTTCCAGTTTCAAAATTCATTTAAGTTTCAGTATCTATTTGCTTTTATTTCTTTAACGAGTCTGTTTCTTAGATGTGATTCTTGAGTTGGTGAACATGCTAGGGAATTATTCCTACAGACTTCATCGTAATCGAAGCATTTTGTCTTTCAGTAAGTTATGAATGAAGGCTTAATTCATATACTCAGGGGCGCAACCAGCGAAAAATGCTGGGGGGGGCTCAAGTTTAGAAAAGCCCGACGCAGTCGAAAAATTTTTGAAACTGTTCAAATCAATACTACTAATTTTAATTAATAAAGAATTAAAGATAGAACTGATTATTATTATAAGTTTTTATTTATAAGTCTGCAGTCTTTTTTTGTATCTTTAATAATTTATTAATGAGCTTGACTATCTTCTGTTTCAAAGTTTCAAGCCAGTTAAAGCAACTGTAAAAAAAAAGTTTATGATATGTTTAAAATTGTAATATGATATGATTGATATCCTAAACATTTCACCTAATCTAAATTATGTATAAAATTAAGATCCTAAACAGTTTAAAACAATTTTGAAATGTTGTAGTCTAAATTACATTTTGATGTGTTTACAGTTACAAAATAATTTTTCGATCAATCTGTGAAAATCTGTTCACCATTTTATTTACTGGAAGAAGTGCAGTAGTTGTTTTGTTCACAGATATTCTCAATAAACTTTGCAAACGACAGGCAGACATAGTCGTCCCGAGATGACTTTTAATAAGGCGAAGTTTAGAAAATGCCCTTTCTGCATCTGATGACGTAAATGTCTGAGTAAGAGCAACATCGAGCATATGCAACTCGGGCTGAAAGCTTGTGGCACAGAAAAGATCTTGTAGTTCGATACACGCATTGGGGTCAGACTGATCAGCACGTAAACTTGTCGATGTGAATTGGAGCTGTCTTTGCACAGTTTCAGCGTCTTTTCCATGAAGGTTACAGAATTCCGAAAGCTCGGGAGTCATTGTGCCATTCTGCAAAGCATCAAGAGCAGCCAAGGCAGGGTTGTCAAAACGACATTATCTGATCATCAGATAACCAGCGAAAAATGCTGAGGGGGGAGCTCAAGTTTAGACAAGGGACGAAAGCCCGACGCAGTCGAAAAATTTTTGAAACTGTTTAAATCAAAACTACCAATTATAATTAATAAAGAATTAAAAATAGAACAGATTATTATTATTATGAGTTTGACTATCTTCTGTCTACAGTCTTATTTTGTATCTTTAATAATTTATTAATGAGTTTGACTATCTTCTGTCTCAAAGTTTCAAACCAGTTAAATCCCCTTACCCCCCCCCCCCCCACCAAAAAAAAACTGATCGGATTTGGAAAAATTGCAGGGTCTCTCCTATTAGGCCTGGGGGGGGCTTGCGCCCCCCCCTGCCCCCCCCTAGTTGCGCCACTGCATATACTTATTGCCCAATCCAAAATATTTACCTTCCTTGTAAAAAAATAAACATATATTATAATAATATTTTGATAGTAAATATCCAAGTTTTCAAACATAAATCTTCCGAGTAATTTTAAACTGCCCATTTCATTTAATGCACTTGAAATGTCCGGAAAAACGTTAATCCAAATATAACGAGTGAATGGGTCGCAACTCAAGCGACAAAATGAAATTCAAGGCATATTGATTCATCCAGACAAAACGATCCAATACGTGTGACTTTAATTGCAGCATAACAGAACCAATTCATCACAACAAATCTAAATTAATTGTATCAAGTCCTAGAGATTTTATCAAAACAAAATTATCAATATAACATCAAAAGTTTCACTGACAAATAAATTCAATGAAGCTACAACTTTTTTTTACTAAAAAGGCAAGACATAATTCATGTTAACAGAAAAGATTTTGCAAAATAATTTGAAGGAGTGAGGAATGTGAAAATGTTTATTACCAATTGTCCAAAAAATCGAGCCCAGTTTTCTTCAAGGGTGTACTCGTTTCTTTTGACGGGTTCTGGAAATAAGTTAAATGTGATTTATAATGATTGGCTTAAGCTAGAAATGAACCTATAAATTAGCAGATAAATAGTAAATTGGCAACATCAGTCCCATTTAATGTGAAACATTAAAGAATTGGTCATCTAGCAACAGCTTCAATACCAAGTCGTTCAGAGATTCCAAAGGTCTGGAAAGGAAATCCTCCAGTGAAGGTTCACGAGAGTCCAGGAACACCTCATTGTAATTGCCTAGATCCCTGCACTCTTCCTTGCTTGTCAGATCAAGCGATACAGCTGGTGGTTCTTGTGGCCCGGATGATCTTTTTCGACCAGAAGGAGCCTTTTTCTTGGAAGACTTTGCAGCCTTCTTAGGTTTAGTGGTTGAATTTTCACTAACAAGTAGCACAGACTTCTCGTTTTGATACGGAGATACGTTGTTATTGACGACGACGGACGGCTCGACTTTGTATTCAGCTTCATCTCCTTCAAAGCCCATATTGTCTGGAGTTATATCACTTTTGTCTGTGTCATTGTTTTTATCAAAAGACTTTCTGAGGCCAAATTTTTTAAACATTTCTTCAACTTCATTCTTGGAGTCACAAGAGTTCTCCACCTCCATGTAACCTTTGAAGGAAGATATCTTTGAGGAACTCTTTTTCTTAGCTGATGGTGTCTCCTCTCCAGACTGAACATCTTCTAGAGTTAGGTCTTGTTGGCTCTGTTGTCAAATAAATCAGTTAAACCTGAGTCAAAGTTTTACAAAAAAAAATCCATCAGACTTTCGTTCTCCATGAAAATGGACCTGAATGCTCATCTGTCCATGTCCAACCCTGGAAAAATGTTGGCATAAGATGTGATGTACGAATTATCATGAAATCTATAATTTTACATTTTCGTCATGTTCAAAGTCGACCACGATTTTTTCGCCTGAAGCGATTTTCAGTATCGGAAAGCAGTCAGGTAACATTTCTGAAGTTGTTTTATGTGCATATTTATTTGTCAAATCCTTATCAATAAAGTGCTGGTCTAGCAATTCTTCTTGTTTATCGACTGGTAAATTCTGCCAACGGTCGCAAAATTTATTTTTTATGTCCTTACATTCAAAAAGTATCTTTTTAGATAAAGAGCTTATTGAGGAAAAATAACTTATGGCCGCATCTTCCATTTTCCAGCAGCCAACACATCAAACACCCACTCCAAAACAAACAGATCAAATAAAAGTGAATTCGAAGTTGTTGCCACCTAATTACGCCATATTAAATTTGCTATCGCATATTGCTTTTTGTTTGCCCTTTAAAGTAGAAATGTGAACAGTTTCGGAAGACATATCACATGGCGAGGTCTAAATTTTGCCTTCCCAAACTTGCATTTAGTAATTCTTCAAACATCAGTAGAGCAACAAATTTTAATTCATAAGTCCTCATTCCGTAGCGAGAGGTCACAATTTGTTCATGCTATTATATTTATTATGGTGACATACACCGGGGGAAATGATGACAAAAATAGCCGAATCCCCACTACTAGGGATTAAATAATTATTTTCCGAAATATAAATTTCGAGAAATGTCACTAGAAAAAATTATATAACGCCCTTTAATCATCTCGAGAAATATGTATTCTTTTGATTCACTTACTGATCCACCAGATTTCAGAAGCTACAAATTATTGCAGTTATTTAGTCATTGTCTACCTCACTAAGCAATCTGCTAAAGATTCCAAGCAGAAAACTTTGAAAGGAGAAATAGAGAAAGAAAAGTATTATTTACAGATTCATGTCATTATTTTGGCTCTGGATAGCAATTTTTGACAACAATTCAGAGATCCATTTATCTTCTGGTATCTGACTGGCCCAATCTGGAATGTGGTTTGAAGGTAGACTGAAGCCCTTCATCAGAGTTTTGATTTTGTCGGCAGCATCTGCCAAAAACATGGTCACAATAAGCATCACAAATGGACCCACAACTTCAAAACAGAAATGTGAACACATGTTATCGTACAAACACATTGTCAATTAATGAAACATCTTCAAAGAAACATACTGTCAGCCGGATTCTCACCTTCATCCATTGCCGAAATCAGGTTTACATCCCTGGGTGTCTTCCAAAGCTCCCTCCTCTCTTTTAATTCTTCACTTGCAAAACTGCTCTAGTTAATATTATTACATCTTAATAAAATGTTGCTAAGGATTTTGATGAATGGCAGTCCTTCCAACTAACTTCGTGATCATCTACAGAATTTGAACCAGCAGCTGCGAGCAAAGAATCCACACTTAACTCATCATCTTCATCATCTTCCTCATTAGCAATTATCCCTTCAGGTCCTAGACAAAGCAACTCCCATTATTTTATTAAATTAAATTTAGATGAATTAGTAAATTTTAGAAGATGATACTTAAAAATCTGTATAATCCCTAAAATTCTTTCATATATCCACATGTTCATTAACTCCCTCAACTTATTAAAATATTATAAATGGTCTTGCGATGCTATAAATTCAGACACATCTGGATCACTGATAGATTGCACATACTCTTGTATCAGAATTCCATATAAGAATTTTTTGAAGTATAACGCAAAAAAAAAAACAGAATATCCACCCTGGGCAAGAGGAGAATATCCCAAGTTAATATAACTGTTCTCTTCATCTGTAGTTGGTGCCTCTCCCTGGTTTGTAAGGTCAGTATCTATTTCTGGGCTTCGACCACCTCCGATATCATCATGTTCGCCTGAATTAGGCTTGGGCGACATCACTGTTTTCATATATGCCTAAATGTAAAAACAAACGTTAACTTGCTCAACTAAAAAAACGAACAAGAACATTTGTATAAGGAATTCGTTGCATGGCTTGTATATATGACTCCCAATAATGCAGCAATAACAGAATAATGAAATTATTGGTTTTCCTACAAATAACAAAAATCTGTGGCAATATATAAATCTCCTTTATTTCGTAGCAGAAGCCACTAACTCCAGCCCTTATTGTTTACAAAATTTATCAATAGCATATGTGCCATGAAGGTTGAAAACCACTATAAACATCCGCATAATGTATAATTTGCAATCGTATTTAATTTACGTTTTTTTAATTATTATTTTAACCGTCCACATTAATTATTTTTTGTTCATGTAAAATCATGTTAATTGTCAAATATATTTATATTATCAACTACAATTTAGTATATGTATTTTAAGTTATATTAAAACATTTACAAAAGTAATAATTTATGAAACGTATGAATAACATACTTACTATCGCACAGCCCGTTACGAAGCGATTAGATTTATTCTACCATCCGGGTATTAAATAGCGCGAAAATTGCCTCAAAACAGTAAATAGCCGGTCATTTGGGTGTGATTTTGAAATTTTGAATTACGTCGCGGGAAATTTGATCTTAATTTACGAAAAAATATCGAAAGTACTGATGATAAATAGATTAATAAGTCTATGTAATATATCTATCGGGCAGTGTTCTCGATATTTTGCTGTTTGTGGAATGTTTTTGTTTATATCGGATAACTAAAGGCGCGAAATAATACATTTACCGATAGAGCAAGTATTTTACTTGCTTTTATAAAGCGATAAAAACGTTAAATTTTTCGGCCATTACTTGGCTAGAATTACCGAACGGCGATTTTCCCCGATTGCATTCATTTTATTGTCTCGTCGATACAGTTGAACAATGCAACTGAGAAAGAAATCCACGCGAAGCCAGAAAACTTACCAAAAAAAGTCTGTGAAGGCCGACAAATCGCTGACTATGACTCCTAGTAAACGGGTCAAACGTCTTGTTAGCAACAAGTCAGAAAGCAATGTCGTGGTAAGATTTTCATTTTGAATCGATGTTTTAACAATGCCTTTTTTAGGGCAATATGCGTGTGTTGAGTAGAATTGTGTAACATCACATGATTGAGAAGTTATTTTAATTATAGTTTCAGTGCTGTAGGTAGTGCTCATCTAAATATTTTACTCAGTTGCTTGAGTATAATCTTGAAAATAATTTGTTAAACTGGAGGGGGGGAGTTATGAAATGATTTGATCTGCTGGAAGCAGAGGAGATTATATTTGTGAATTACCAAAATTTTACAGTCTTCTACTTCCAAGATGCCGAAGTCAGTTGCGTCAAAAGTACCGGAGAAACCTAAAAAATCATCGACCAAAAAGGCTGTCAAGCCCATCAGTCGGGCAAAGAAGCCTGCAGCATCACAGCATTCTTCTCAGCAGAAAGGGAAGGCAAGCAAGAGCACACCAACCAACAATATCCCTTCGAGTTCTACCAAACCTGATTCATCACCGGAGACCATGTTGACTCTGAAGCAAGTTCTGACTGAAGAATTGCAGGACTCAACAGTTTCCACTTCTTCCTCCCTGTCTCCCACTTCTGGAAAGAATCTCAAGTCTCCGAGCAAACCAGTGGTTCAGGAAGCTTCCACCACTTCTAACGTGGCTTCTGCGTCGACTTCCGTTGCCGAGTGCGAAGAAAAGAATGTAAAGAAAGGTCTAGGTAATGATTTGTAATTTAATGTGTAAAAGAACTTGTTCATTATTGTATTTAATGACATCTATTGTTATTGCATTGATAACCAAGTTTTACATCTTTTTAGGCAAGAGGGCACCATTAAAGAGACATGCGGAGGTGCCGACCACAACAATGACCACCAGAGCCAAAGCTGCCTGCCTGAGCAACACTCTCTTTTCTCCTGCATTTCATCTCTGCCCACCACCAACCCCTCCCAAGATGACAGGTGGTTAACATTATCGGAATTGGAAAATTATTTTTCCTGTTTTGGAGCTAAACTTTTGTTTGATTACCATTTCAGGTGCTGGCAAACATGCCGAGAACATCAGAGATACTCCCGATCAATCTTGCAGCAGTCTGACTGCGATATCTGAAGGTCGGTATAATTCTTCGATAATATTGATTATCATTTTAAATGAGGTTGAATAATCGATGATTTCTTACTCTCCTTGTACAGTAGGCAAGGAGAACAAGGTACCATCTTTTACTGTGGACGGCGACAACGGCCAGGCATCTCAGAATGATTCGAGGAACTCCGTGGAGTCCGTCCCCGACGAGCGACTGAGATGCGACGAGGTCCTCACCTATAATCTTCCTGCTTCCTCGGCAGTTGAGGTTGCACCCCTTCAAGCACCTTCGGCTGCATCCGCTTACACGTCCAACGCCGGTCTCATTGCCAGTGCCACTCTTCAGCCGGTTCCTTCTACCGGCTGCCTCGTTGCCCTGACGACCGACGGGGGAAACATGGACGAGGTGGCCAACGAGGAGCAGATGGAGGAATGGGACCAGGAGGTTTTTGACCCGTGAGTTGTTTGGGATTTTGTTGTTTAAGGAATGGTTTTGTTGGAATCATGGGGCTGTGTTGTTGAATGAGTATCGTCACTAATTTGTGGACAGTTATTACTTTATCCGTTACCTGCCACCACTTGTGGATGAGATGAGGATCAAGACGCCTGCCCTTCCACTGAAGACCAGAAGAGCTCCTGAGTTTACACTCGTTTTGGACTTGGTAAGTTTTCAGCTGGATTCACCATTACAACTACTAGTCAGCCATTTGTGTAATGAGTTTCATGGAAAATAAAGATACATTGTTGTCAAATTGTGAGTTGTGATTGCTTGTAGGACGAGACCCTAGTGCACTGCAGTCTAGCTGAAGTTCCAGATGCTGTGTTCACTTTTCCAGTACTTTTTGAAGAGGTCACTTACCAGGTCTGAATTTGGTGATTTCCTATTATGCAATCAATATATCCCTTCTCCTTGATTTTTAAGGCATTCGTATAAGATTGCTCGCAAAATCTTTGACGTTTCTCATTGTTTTTGCTGCATCTTAAACTTAACATTGGCATCGCAGGTTTACGTCAAGACGAGACCGAGGTTCAGGGAATTCTTGGAAAGGGTGTCGCAGCTGTACGAGGTGATCGTTTTCACGGCGTCCAAGAAAGTCTACGCCAACAAGTTGCTCAATCTCCTCGACCCACATAGGAAACTCATCAGGTTTCTCAACGTGTTTTTCAAATTCATCTATGGCATTTTTCCAAGTTCAATATTAACTTGTTGATTTAGAGGTTTGGGTTAACCAGTATTAACCATGTTCTGCCTTCAGGTACCGCCTGTTCAGGGAGCACTGCATCTGCGTCAACGGCAACTACATCAAAGACCTGAACGTTCTCGGCAGAGACTTGTCCAAAACCATCATAATTGATAATTCTCCGCAGGCGTTTGCATATCAGGTGAGTGGTGTAGTTACGCCTGATTGATCGGGCATAGATTTATCTTTTTATGTTCGACCGGAGCAAATTATTTTTTAATTAAAAATCAATTATGCTGATGACTTTGCTAATTTATTCAGCTGGACAATGGCATCCCTATAGAGAGCTGGTTTGAGGATCAGTCGGATGACGAACTGATGAAACTCATGCCTTTCCTCGAGGAACTCGTCACAAAGGTTTGTTGCTTTGGACTAGTTTGACGTCAAGCTGTAGTGATTAACTATAATGAATGCGTAGGAACCTTAATGTTATCGTTAGTGAAGAGTTGTGCATTGTACTTTAATCAGGATGATGATGTCAGGCACCACATCAGATCGAAGTTCAAGCTACACGAGTTACTACCTCAGTTGGAGTGACAACGACGATGCCACTGAGAAGCGGCCGTCGCATTGTTTCTAGGATGAACTTCGAGAAGGAAGGATATAAGAATTGTTTTATAATTTTTGTACTATTTGATTGCTAAAAGAAATGCTCTAATCTCTGTCGGCGAAGGACGTCCCGGACGGTCATCATGTTATGCCAAAGTTCAAGATCAGTCTTCTGCACATTTCTGACTGCGTCGATTGTCTTTTTAAGTTGCTGAACGAACAATCTACAGTTCAGGCATAATTCGTTTCGTTGTCAGTGCGTCGTTTTGTTGATTTTGGTAGTTGCCTCGAGTCTTTTTATCCTACGGACTCTTAATTCGATGACGGGCGTTGTCGTGGCATAGCTTGCGATTCGTCGGAGTCCGCATCGTATGTCGACCTGGCAGCAGGAACCTTGTTCCCGAGCCCTTATTGTGTGTTAAAGTGCTGATAGCCCGCTGCTGTTTTGCCATTTCCTAATGGATGTTTCGCTTCACCAGCAAGCTTCAGTTGCTTTCTGCGTTGATTGAATTTAGCTCTCGTGACTATCTTAACTAGTACATCTACATGGTTCGAGTTCTGTATTCAAACTTGATGCAAAACCAATTTGAGTTATAGCTCTGTGTATGCATGCACTACACATATTCTTCCAGGAAGTTATTCCCAACAATGGTGCATTAGTTGGCAGTTTTGTTAAGATCAACGTGAAGCATTAGATATGGTATGGTGATGAAGATTAGACTCATTAAACTACTTTGGATTGACAGCTTGTTCAGATGGTTTGGGAATCAGTTAGGGTTTCATTTTCATCGCATCTCGTCAGAGTCTGCTTGCCTGGAATTGGGTTCTGTTTTTATTTTGCGGGGGCTTGAACTTACGTTTTTGCTGCAGTATGTAATCAGAAAGACCAAAAATGTGAAAATTTGTTGGGTGTCATCTTAAATTTTGTTATTTGTAGGCTCATTGTTTGTGATGTTTATTATAAAATCTATAAATGTCCATTAATATAAATTTACTTGTAAAAAATGTAGCTGCCGGACTATAAATGCGTTGGCAAATCATTATAACTAGCTGCCATGAAACCACCGCATAAGCAGTATCAGATTATTACAAAAGCTCTTTGTGCTCCAGTACTTCTTTGCCATCATCTGCGAGCTTTATCTGATGCAGGATGTGGTAATATCCATCAGGGCCTTTTTCTGCTGTCATGGAACACAGGTCTATGTGGTCGGCAATTTCACTGCCAAAGTTTTCATCTTTGAGTGTCTCACAGATGTCTGGCAAAAGTGCCTTCAATGCTGTTGAAGCATCAAAATCTCAGTGAAAACATGTCAATGTCAGAAAAGAAAAAGGACTATAACATTTTTTCAGAGATAATTTCCCTCTTGATAACTTGAGTATTGTTATGTGGGGATTGAAGGGTCTTGGGTCAGTGCATTCTAAACCATTTTCTTTGAATGATTCTTCAAGCTCCTCTAAAAATGAAATTCTGCTTTTAAGAATCTGTTTATTGTGCGCGTGAAATCTTGGTTGGACCTGCAACACGTCTGATCAAATCCAACTGAGGACCAGGAATGACCTTGGCAAACATCACCTCGTTTCGGAAAGACCCAACCCCAGAGATGTCTAATTGCAGTGGCGATGAGTTCGTAAAGGCCATAATTTTTCCTTTTGCCTCATCCATGGCCTTTCTGGCACTGAAATATTCAGAATTTTATTTCTTCTATGTGCTATGGGTAAAAGCATTTCAACCTCATAATCTGATCCTCTTCTTTCAAGTTGTAAACTTTAAGTGTTAAATGTATTGTTGGGACAGAGACCATCAGTGACTTTAGCTTTGGTTCATTCTCTGTCATTTTGTTTTGTATTTCGATAAACTTCGCTTTTATCTATAACACAGAACACTCGTAACGTTTTCTTTGCACATTATACAAGCCTCACCTGATCGTTCTGAATAGGAATTGACAGAAAGCAGTTCGGAGGCTCTTTGGTACTTTCCTTAATTTTATTTTTACAAGTCTTGTTTTTCTTAGTCGATGCTTCATTGTCACTTTTCTTCTCAAGTTGATTTACAGCCTTAGTAAGTATTTAGTCAAAATTTCTGTTATTTTTCAATCAATTTCGTCAATTTGTAAATTTTACTTGTTCGCAATGGGACCCATCCATATCAACAAAACTCGAAAATCCCTGCGAAGATTCCTCAGATGGATCGAATTTCAACATCTTGGCTCTTGACATGCCTTTAAATCCCGAGTTCCATCGCCTAACATAAATACCGTTACGCCTGACAGCGAGAGCAACAATGGCTGACTTAATCATTGCTACATCAGGTGTGTTTAAAAGTATGTTTAGGTTTATGTGCCGTGCAGTGTCACATCTATTTAAACCATGACATTGAACTAATTTATTACACCAAAATCTGATATTTATGGACAGGGGAGGGAGGGTCAAAAATAGGCATATTTTTTCGGAAGTATTTTGAACGAACCCTCATGCCCTAACAATAAGCTTCGATATTAAAATCACAATTGTTCAAAAATGGTAACTTATCAGCAAAATGGTGTGATTTTGCCTAGCAACATTTCTGGACGTTTTCTTAACTTTAAGATTTAACATGATTTCTTTGTACATAAATTATTTAAAATGATTAAACAAGCTTAATAATTTTTTACTTACATAAATTTAGAAGACATGTAATTCTAAAAATGATTTAATGATTGTTCATGTGAGAGGTCTTTTTTGTCTAATGAGTTATTATATCTATCCTTGTTTACAACGTTGAAGTATAATTAGTAAGAATAGAAGTCGGTGGAGCATCTACCTTTAGTAGGTAATTTTTTTTATGAGTTCGGGATGTTTTGGAACAAGTGTTCGAACAATGAAGTACGATTTGTTAAATAATCCTACTCAATACGTTTGTGGCGTTTGTATGCGAAGTTATTGTTGGTTATAGCATATGTCTGAGATCACTTTGTAATTCTACTTGTATTACTTACAATTTTACAGATTAGCGAAGATTTAATTTAAAAGAATGGTGTTGGCGGATTTAGGAAGGCAGATCACTAATGCGTTCAGAACTCTGAGCAGTGCAACTGTTATAAATGAGGAGGTAAGATATAACATTTGTGTCTGTGATAAAGATCTACTTGGTAGTGTGACATACGTCTAAATAACTTGATTTTTAAAATCATGGTTATGATGTCAATATATGATTAAACAGCAGTTTTTGTATCCTTAAAAAGGGCCATACTATTGAGGTGCAAATATTATGTCAACATTCCTAGGTTTCTGACATTAGTATGAAGATAGATTTTAGCATTTTTTTAAATGGAGGCAATCTGTGAAAATTCATTAACGAGTCAAAAATAAACCGGGATATTTCTCTTGAATGTAGGTCTTGAATTCCATGCTAAAGGAGATATGCACGGCTTTGCTTTCGGCCGATGTGAATGTTCTTCTGGTGAAGAAATTGAGAGAGAATGTGAGGTGAGTGAAAGTGTAAAAGAACAGTCGATTAAAAAACAGCAGTCAGTTTAAGAAAAACATTGAATGACTAATATAGTCGAATCTTTGTATCCACTGCTTGATATTTCAAAGGTCAGTCATAGATTTCGAAGAAATGGCTGCCGGAGTCAACAAGCGCAGGTTGATACAAACTACAGTCTACAAGGAACTGGTCAAGGTAAGATTCCAGCCCCATTGGATGTGGATATTGTAGTCATCTTATTTATTCATTTAACCTTATGAACTTCGTAGCTCATTGATCCTGGAGTGAAAGCCTGGCAGCCAGTGAAAGGGCAGACCAATGTCGTCATGTTCGTAGGTCTCCAGGGTAGCGGAAAGACTACCACGTGTACAAAGGTGAGCATGCAATACCATCAGCCATTGTTAAGTCTAGTTATATGAAATTCTCTACGTAATTCGATCATTTCTTTTGTGACTACATTTTGCATTCAAGCTTCTGACTTACAATCGTTGCAGATGGCTTATTTCTACCAAAGGAAGAATTGGAAGACGTGCATCGTCTGTGCCGACACGTTCAGAGCAGGTGCTTTCGATCAAGTCAAGCAGAATGCGACCAAAGCCAGGATTCCATTCTACGGAAGGTGTTTTCTTGTTCAAATGTTCTAAGATGTTAATCGATGATAGAAAAATTTCTATTTGATTTATTGCTGCTGTTAGATATTTTATTTCATGGATAGGCATGTTTCTAGACATTTAATGACTCGATGACGGATATAAAAAAAAAGGCAGACCTAGTAAAAAATCTAATTAGACAACGTAACTACAATGCCCGCTATTTTGACAGTTACACAGAGACTGACCCGGTGGTGATAGCTCAGGATGGTGTGGAGAGGTTCAAGAGGGAGAACTTCGACATCATCATCGTCGACACGAGCGGTCGTCACAAGCAGGAAGATTCGCTGTTCGAGGAGATGCTCCAGATCTCAAATGCAGTGGTTTGTATTGATTGCGATTATTATTGCTTTTGTTATTATTATTATTAATATATTAATATTATTAATTTATGTTGGTTGATGGATGTTGCTAATAAATGACATATTATGGTAATTGGTGCCACGATTCTTGTTCATAAGTTATTAAATATGCTTCAATTATTAATTGTGATCAACTAACATATTTTAATAATTAGTGTAATAACACAATGTCATTTTCAAAAATTAAAGTAATTAAATGTTCTCCACATTTTTCAGAACCCAGACAACATTGTCTTCGTCATGGACGCCTCCATCGGTCAGGCTTGCGAGGCTCAGGTAAGGAACAATGGCTAAAAATAAAAGATTTATTTATTTACTAAAATTTATCAACTACTGCATCAAAACTACTTATTTAATTAAGAAATAAATAACCGTGATGGCATTGTCATCAACAGGCAAGGGCCTTCAAGGACAGGGTGGACGTTGCTTCGGTCATCGTGACGAAACTCGACAGTCATGCAAAGGGTGGTGGTGCCTTGAGTGCGTGAGTATGAATACTTCGAGAGTGTGCCGAGGACGTTAATAGATTATAGCTTAATGTAGCTGCTAGGAATCGCTTCTTTCAAATGTTTTTCCATATGCCCGCATCTCTATTTCCAGTGTCGCTGCCACGAAATCACCGATCATATTCATCGGTACGGGAGAACACATCGACGACTTCGAAGCTTTCAAAGTTCAGCCCTTCGTCAGCAAATTGCTAGGTAACGAATTCGTCGAACATTACTTTATTTTGCTTAATAATAATAATAGTAATAATAATAATGTGCTTATTTATAAGGTGCCATATGCATAATTTATAAACATTCTTTGATTTGTTAAGTAATTAATGGCAAGCTTTTACCCATTTATAATTACAGGTATGGGTGATATTGAGGGCCTGATGGATAAAGTGAGCGAGTTGAAGTTGGATGACAATGAGGATTTGATGAAGAAATTAAAACAAGGTTGCTGGCTAGCCAAGTTATCTTGTGGCATTTTGTTCGTGATGTAACACCTTTTTTTTTTATTTTAAGGAAACCGGGTTAAACGATTTTGGAAATTTTTCAGCTTATTCCAGTCAATGTTTTTATTGATCGCAAACGTGAAGCTATTGTTATGATACAACAATTACATAATAATATCATTACAACTTTTAATTACTTAACTATAAGCTGTTGTAATGACATTTATAATTTTAACATGGTTTTTGTCTCTACAGGGCAATTCACACTTCGAGACATGTATGAACAGTTTCAGAACATTATGAAAATGGGACCTTTTGGACAAATAATGGTATGGCTGTTATTACCAATACTGACTGATTCTACAGTGCCATTGACTGTTCAATATTGTCTTGATGCCAGATGTGTGACTGTAAATGAGTTGAAATTAGCATAATTTATTAATGACTTGATGGTTATTCCACAGAACATGATTCCGGGGCTTGGAAATGACTTCCTGTCGAAAGGCAACGAGCAGGAGTCTGTGGCTAAATTGAAGAAGTTCATGACCATCATGGACAGTATGAATGACCAAGGTATAAGTCATCATTCAAATTTCTAATTTTTTTTAAATTTTGATGTGGTGAAAATTATAATTTAATTACAATTAAATACATTCTCATTCCAGAGCTGGACAGTCCCGAGGGAGCCAAGCTGTTCACGAGGCAGCCCGGTAGGGTGACTAGGGTCGCCATGGGGTCGGGCACTTCCAACACCATGGTTCAGGAATTGCTCAAGCAGTACACCAAGTTTGCTCAAATGGTCAAGAAGATGGGAGGCATCAAAGGACTCTTCAAAGGTGGTGACATGGCCAAGAATGTCAACCCAGCCCAGATGGCAAAACTCAACCAGCAAATGGTGAAAATGATGGATCCGAGGGTTCTTCATTCTATGGGTACGTACAAGTTTTTAGAAGTTTGTGGAATCGGTATTTTTTTTAGCATAACATCTTTTGCTTTTTTAGGTTTACATTTGTTTAAATAAGTGCGTAGAGACTGGTGTTTATTGTGAAATTTGGTCATTTGTGGAATCATTTTATTGGAGCAATTTAATGCATGGTTCATGTAGATCCTAAAAAGTCCTAAATTTCTGAAAAGTAGATCATTAGAAGGTGTGATGAAAGAGATGTTAGAGATATTAGCAACTTTTTTTTTGAAAAGTTGAAATAAAATTACTTGAGATATAAAAAATAGCAGGAACTTGCCATGTGATTGCTCTGGATTTACATGGGAATGCACTCAATTAAATGTCAAGGTTTTTGTTTTGTCTCTGAAAGTTTTGACAAAAACTGCCAATTATACCATATATATATATATGATAATAATACATAATATATACATATTCCTATTATACCTGGAGTTTGTTCTTTCAATGGTGACTCAAACAGGCCAATTATTGCAACCACGAAAGGGTTCAAAGAATTGATTTGTTTTTTCTAAGGAGCATTGGGAATAATATTAATTACAAACGGTTGTGTAGTCAGAATGTTGTTAACATTGAGCTATGGTCAGCCACATCTTTGTGATTAATTTTACTTCTAAGAAATTGAATAAATATTCCTAAATCTGAGTTTCCTAATTACTTCATGAACTATGGTAATAGAAGTTATCTTAAAGTAATTTTATGTCTTTTATAATACATTATCTTTTAATATTTTTCACTTTTGCCAACAGGCGGTGCTGCCGGTCTTCAAAATATGATGAAGAAATTCCAACAAGGAGCTGGTGCAAGAGGGGGAGGTGGCCTATTCTGATTGGCTGATCGTTGAACTGTTACTATGATTATGTGCGAATGTTTATCTGATTGTAATATTACGGCTAGGGATTATTTCTTGAAATAAAACTGTTACGTTTCTTGACATCATGTTGTTGGTGCTTTCAAGCTGTGTTAAATGGTGTCCAATGTTAATTTTTAATGGGACATTATCATTAACATCTTTAGTTGTTAAGGCGAATAAAGCAATTAAAGAACTCAGAAGAGACAGCATGGCGATCCTTATTATTACCGCCGATGATTGAGCGTGCTTGTGTCAGATGGTTTAGAACCTATGGCAGGGACGTAATTTGGGGGAGGATGTTAAGGGTGCCGTTTAGATTAGATGAAAGAAGCTCATCCCGTCACTTTCCGAGGGTTTTCCCCCTGAATTGTGGCTAGATGCAGAAAAAAATCTCAAATTGTGCTAGCGTTGCTGCCCACCCCCTTTTGAAAAAGCTGAAATGACGTCTTTGCCTAGGGGATGCTGATTTTTAGTTAGCCAACGATCCTTCCTGTTTATTTCAATTAACATCTGTTGGAAATGTGTAACACGATGTCAGGAAGCGAAAATACTTAAAAATGTCAACTAACTTTGGGGTAGTGAGATAACGTAGGAATGGCACAATTTTTCACAGCCATGTGATGCAAGTGAAAATTCGAATAAATGTTTTTGTAGAAAGTTTTGATTGATGTTGCTGCCTATCTCTTATTACAGCTTGACAACTGTTTATGAATTAAACCTGTAGCAGGCTTGTTATTTAAAATTTGTATCAATTGTGTTGATTTGGTCAAACTAAGTTAAAAAAAATTCAAATTAAAAATCATTCTATTAATGTTAGGATAATAACAATAACCCCATCAAATAACAAATTAAAATATGCATTTGAAAGAAATGTTTGTTTTTAAAACTGTTTATTTGCATTTTAAATTTAATTTTAATATTTTATTCATTATTTTACAAATTCAAGCTTGTTTATTTTTGGCTTACCGGCAATTTGCTTATTCACGACGCTGAGTAAAACGATCTTGATTGCTCTGCTACCGCTCACTAAAAGCATTGTTTAAAATATTAAAATGAGTTCTATTGGCACTGGAGTGAGTTTGTCATATTTAGAGAAAATTTATCGCTTATTATCGTTCACACTTTGTAATCATTTATGCTTCTTTTTAAAGTACGATTTGTCGGCTTCACAATTCTCCCCTGATGGAAAAGTTTTCCAAGTGGAATATGCCCAAAAAGCAGTTGAGATCAGCGGGTAAGTAATTGTAATCATTAAACGTTGTTTATAGTTTGGTGGTTGATTAATTCTAATCCAAATTTAAGAACTGCTGTTGGCATTCGTGGAAAAGATGGAGTAGTTTTTGGAGTGGAGAAGCTAATCCAGTCCAAACTGTATGAAAAGGGAGCCAACAAAAGAGTGTTCCACATTGATGAGCACATTGGCATGGTAGTACGGCTTATTGATATAAACAATTTTGGATAAATTGCTTTACTTATGTTTATTTTATTTTATAGGCTGTTGCTGGTCTGTTGGCTGATGCCAGGCAAATAGTAGATATTGCCAAGCAGGAGGCTGCCAATTATAGATCCAACTATGGAAGCCCTATACCTTGCAAGGTGAGTATCATAGATTAAGCACAAATAGGCTTTTTACAGATGTAAAGCACACAGACTAGAAGTTGATGTATTGATGACATTTTACAAAATTTAAGGTACTGGCAGACAGGGTTGCAATGTACATGCATGCCTACACCTTGTACAGTTTTGTTCGTCCCTTTGGATGTTCTGTCTTGTTGAGTGGCCTTGAAGGTGACCAGCCTCAGTTGTATTCCATTGATCCATCTGGTGTTTGTTTTGTGAGTGGCTTTTTTTGTAATCATTTTCTCAGATACTTGTATTGATGTAATATTTTTGAGTGACTGGCTTCGTGTGTTTTCAGGGGTACCGTGGTTGCACCATTGGCAAGGCCAAGCAGGCAGCTAAAACCGAGATCGAAAAAGTGAAGGTAATTCTAGTTTCCAAATTCATTAAATGAAAAGCTACATGTTTGTACTCTCTATACTTAGATTTCAAAATATTATTATAATGTTAAAATTTACCAAAATTACTTTTTACAAAATTTCTTCTATAGATGGCTGACATGACAATGAAGGAATTGGTCAAAGAAGTTGCAAAGATGTATGTTTTAAAAATCCATTTTTGAATTCATAAACTCACTTAACATTTAAATATTGTTTAATCACCTACACCTAATTATTACAATTAAATCATGCATTAGGCTTGTGAGCATCATTCGTAGTAAAAAATTAATACCTTAACTAATATACTCAGAATCCATGTGGTCCATGACGAGCTGAAAGACAAGACATTTGAACTCGAGATGAGCTGGATTGGGAAAGGTTGTTGATTCAACTTTACTGATCAATTTTTTTCCTGAAATGCTTGAATAATTCTTAACGATGTTCTGACTGCAGAGACCAACGGTCTACACGAGTTTGTGCCAGAAGATGTCCTTCAAGAAGCAATCACTTATGCCAAGGTAGGCCTTGAATCGTGTACCCTCTGTAGTGAGGACGTGCTAATATTTGCTACTTTAATATTTACTATTTCAGTCATCATTGCAAGACTCGGACTCAGAGGAGGAAATGTAACAGACAACCCAAAAGCTCTGCAAGGAGGCAATTAAATTTAGTTGAAAAGTATAACACATTTATGGTTTATTCTGTAATAAAAAGACAGTTTCAAGATTTTCCAAAGTTTTTATTCGGGCATTCAAACGATTCAAGACAAGACGTCATGATAAGAAAATGAAATATATAGCTTATGTACAAATTCGCTACTAGGATCGGGTTAGTAAAGGTAACAATCGAAAATCGTTTCACACTCCGAAAAATTTCAGGCTGAAAATTAAATAACAACGCCACCTAAACACCCAAACGTAATGAAATAATTTATGTCGTAAAGTAATAATGTTAGCCAATCTTATTTTGGTGAGGATTAAGGGGGTGATTGGTGCAGCACGCAGACCACATCAAAAGCACACTCAGGGTACGAGATGCATTAGAGATTGACTCCGTCTAAGGTCCATCTGGAAAGTCTAAAGTCCAAAACTTAATGAGTGAGATTAGTGCGGAAATTGTCCGACTTGAACGAATTTGCGGACCCCAGAGCCCGTTAATACTTGCAAGAAGTCGACTAAGGTGCAGTGTTGCTCGCTAAGCGGGTGAAAAACCTAATTGATTATAAAATATATATATATGTGTGTGTAGAACGTAATTTAGGTGGCGCGCATCACCACTCACAAAAACATGACAAAAATAGGAAAAATTGATTCGATGAAATGCTCTTGTCTCTTGCAATTCGATCGAGGCTTAGTAGCCGAACGTGTTTTTAGATTCACAGGTGAAGCTGTAGGTATGAACGGACATCTGGCATGGAGTTAATGGTAAAGATGAATGACTTGAAGATAGGTGGATGTCGCAGTCCGTCCGAAGATCGGAGGACTATACATCCACTACCATCTTCTTGTGCACTTCCAACCCTCCGACCATCTGAAACATCGTGGATGTGTTCAACCGATACAATTTTCTTGACTGCTTGTTATTTAATTGATGTCATTCAGTTATTACAGATCGTCATTTGGATAAAGTACACAACTTCGATAGATAAGCCTAAATAGATATCAAAGTTGAATAGTATTGGTGAAGACATGGCATTTCTGAAATACTATCCTATTACATAAAATTAACAAACCAGGACCCATAACAGCCTATTCCAAATTCAAAACTCACTGCACAAAATTCCTCATAAGAGATCTTTCCGTCGCCATCTTTGTCTGAGTAGATGATGGTCTTGTCAACAATCTGCTGCAGTTGTCCATCCTTCAAGTTACTGCCAACCATCATCTTCAGGACCTGGAATAGCTCACCATTTGAGATGTAACCATCCCTGTCTATGTCATAGATCTTGAATGCAACTGAAAAATATTTTAGAAATTAAAAAAAAATAATAATAAATAAAAATTATAAGCTCTCCCTAGTCAAGAAACATAAGAAAATACCCTTTTACGAATAAAAAAACCAATAAATTACACTGTAGCTTTGCATCCTTATCTCCCTTGACACTGAACTGTGATATGCCATCAATAAATTCTGTAAGCAAGTAGGTACATGATCAACTAAACAGAACATAAATGTCTATATTATAAATTTAAATGTCTTATGAGACTTTGTCTCAGTAAGACAAAGCTAGCTAACCTTTTATTGATAACCATATATTAATTATATTGCATGTAAGGTATTATCCAAACTAGTTCCTTAATACTTCAAACACATAATAAAAATATTTATATGGTTTTGAAACAAACCTTTAAAGTCTACTTCGCCATTACCATCTGTGTCAAAAATGTCTATGACACGCTGGACTAGAGGATTCTGTTGCAGCTCGGGCAATGACATAAACTCATCAACACTCAAAGATCCAGATTTGTCCAAGTCCAGTTTCTTGAATCTTTTTCCAAGGCGTTTTATTTCTTCAATATCGACTTTAAAAACACATAAATATTACATCAAGAAATTCATTGCTAGCCATTCATCGATGCAGACACTTACAGGTTGAGCATAGTTCCATTGGAAGTGAAGCGTCGTTTCCCTGATAGCGAAAACATTTGATTCGAGTTATATGTTAAGTCAAAACACATATACAGATCCAAAATAAAAAAGCAACAGCAAACTACCATCTTGTCCAATTTCAGAGTCCAGCGATAGAATACAGACGTCAGGAATCAGAACTTGAATCCTACTGATGTATAGATGGCGAACTATTTCAAGTGCACCGTCAAGTCATGAATAAAACTATAGACAAATGATATTTGTAAGTGATAAATTATTTAATATAAGCTCCGTATTTATTTACTTATTTAAAGCAGCGTTTTAAACGCAAATCTATTTTTTGTTGTTTTTATATGTCTGCAATACGTATTAAAATATAAAAAATAATTTACAATAATTAAAAATATTTAAACAATATTTAGAAATTCTTGACAGGGTTGGATAACACATTATCATATTATGTAAACATGCAATGTGTTCTGAAATAAGTGTTTGTGTGCATGTGTGGATCGTCGTTGCCGGAGTTATATCATTAAACTAACAAAATGGATGAGGGCCTTTTTCACTTTGATGATGATATGTTTGATATCAGCATTCCTCATAACTTAATTCACAAATTGGAATGTCCTGAATCTGTCACATTTCAGCCTAGGATTTCAAAGGTTTAGTATTTTAAAATTTGTATATTTGTTTGGATCATTGCACATAATTTAAGTTAAGTTTAGTGGTTTTTATCAGCTCCATGCCAGCCTTCAGAGAAAGATAATTTTGGGATGATTATCAAGTTTAAGGCAGACTTAGCTTACAGAGAATCGAGATATGAGGAGGCCATGCAATGTTATAAACAGTTTCAAGGTTTACAATTTTTTGCATTTTTTGTCATGGCAATTGCTCCATAGATTTGCATTTTTTTTACAGAACACGTCAAAGATGTAAACAACTTGTTATGGAGATCTTCAGAAGAAGACATTGGAAGATGTTACTTGAAAATGAATAAATTTGAAGAAGCCCTCAACTGTGCTCACAATCTGGTTCTTAGAAGTGTTTACTTAAATACTTAATTTAATTAAGTAATAAAGTTACTTTTTATTTAATTAATAAATATAAATTCTCATATGTCTATATCTAAACATTAGTAACTATTTATTTAATATCACCTTCCATTAGTTTAAGTTTTTATAAAAGTGTTTCATAATACACTGATGAGAACATTCTGTTTGTTCCAGGAGTCAACAGCTTCAAACATAGACCATTTCACTTGCTTGTCAAATTTTATGGCGAACATTTATGAGAAATCTGGGCTCTCAAATTGTTGGTGGAGTTTGAACTGGATTTTTCTTTGAAAATGTGGCAGCAATTTGCAAATACATGTCATTATTTTGCATTGAACATACTAGGGCATTTACAATTTTAAGTCTTGGATCATACAACATCCCTCATTTCAGTAGCCTACAACAAATTGTGTATTCTAATAACCAATACGTCATACATGATATCTTATTATAACAAATCACACATTTACCTTGATTTTAAGTAGATAGTGCATAATATTTTATTAATGTTCTCAGCATAAAATGAATTTAATTTATGGTTTAATACATATTGTTGACATATATACATATTTCTGAGTCACTAACTTTGGTGTTTGTAACAGATGACAAAATGGTTCATCTCAAGAAGTTACTGCTCATCCATCCTGGTCATTCCTCATCTTGGTTCAAGCTTGGCCAGTGTGTCCTTGATTCACAGATGGGAGACTCTCGAACTGTTTCTAAGGACTTGGAGGGAGCTGAAAGGCAGGCTATGACTTGCTTCGCCATTTGCTTGTATGACTTGTTTTATAGTTGTGGTTCTAATATTGTGTCCAAAATCCAGTAAAATCAGTCTGATCAGTTTGATGTTTCATGTCTTTTATAGTCTCTTGGAAAAAAGAAGGACTTGCCATCCATTTGTGCGAGAAGTTTCTGAAAGGCTGATGGAAAAAGTAATTTTGAGTTTTATTCGTCTTTTTATTAATTGCAGAATCTTATAGGTAACCATATAAATGAAGAATTATTGAAATTCTGAATGGTAACTATGTTGCCAGTTATGATGGCAGAGAAGGATTTATATTTTTTACTCCCCCCGCCTCTGATGCTACGCTTATGGCACCATATAAACAAACTATTATTTATTATTATTATTATTGTTATTATTAGTAAAAACACTGATTATGATAATATCCATCAATATCTTAGGCACTCGATCATTTGGAAAGGGTTTGCAAGGACAAAGATGAACGCGAGTCATTCATGGAGGTCGTTGATGAGTTTATTCGTTATCATAATGCTTTATCAAATGAACAATAAACTTATTAACACGTGCCAACTCAATAGATGGTAAAGTCAAAGCATTCCTTGTTGACGGATGCTGACAAGCATAGTCTGGTCTCCATTGAGCATTGGTCTCCAAATAATTATCTCCAGGTAATTAATTCATCCTTAACAACTGATTTAACTACTTTTGGATTGTAATCATATTCTTGTTGTAGATTTTAAAAAGTAATTTGCAAACAGAAGAGGCTTTCAATCTGAAATGGTTGAACCTGTGACTTGATCTCAGATCTTCAGAATTGAAGAATTTAATTGATTCCAAAATATAAATTATTTTGTAAAAATGTTTTGTGCTGCCTTTGGATAAGTTGTGGATTTTGGTATGCAAAAGTCTTATTTGGGTTACCTCCTTTGTGATTGCACATCTACGAATGCGTCTGTGGTCGGTCTGGGTTATCTCTCGGACACAGAAGAAGCATGCCTGCAAAGATTGGAATGAACATCAGCATAAAGTAGATGTTTAAGACCAAGCCAATGAGAAAGAGGACAACGCATAAAATAGTGGGTATGTAGTTGTGCGTATCGGAGCATACCGCCTTTGACAAATTCGCCACCGATGGAGCCCGGCTGGCTATTTTGTTAAGCAGTATGCTAGACTTTTTTCTGATTCCCTTCTTTTCTTGAGGAGACGATTTTCTAGAACCTAGATTTCTAGATTCTTCTCGATAAGGACTTGCCGATCGCGGTGAAAAGCGTTTTATAGGAAAGTTTGAGCCGTCCAAAGTCTCTTGTGAGTCATTTTGATTACGTCTCTGCTCGCTCTCAGTCTGGAATTCTATTTCTGGAGTTTGATCCGACTTGGATGCATCCCCTGAAGCATCACCATCCGTGACTTGAGGCAAAATAACTTCGCTGACAGGCATCTCTTCTTTTGTCACATCGGCATAGATTCCCGGATCCGGACTTATGACTCTGCTCACTGGGGACGAAAGCTTTTTGTTCATGTATTTGGTGATTCCAAGTCCCCGCTTTTCCCTCTTCTCGGGGACACTCGGGGATTTCTTATCGGCATTAACAAGGACTAGCTTAATAAATGAACTTTTTTTTGAACTAGATTTCCTGGTAAATTGTGGCTTTTTCTTGCAGATTGGCGACTGTTTTCCATTTGAACAAGAAGTTGTACTGGCGTTCCAGCGAGGGGAAGATTGCCTCCCTTCACAAACTTTGTACATTTTATTGTTTGAGGAAATCTTTAAAAGGATCTTCTAATGGGTCGCAATGCAGATGGTTTTATTGGCTGAATAAATAAAGTTGTTAAGAGATCTCTAGCGATGGTGCCTTTCTAATCTTCAGGCTCTAGCAGATCTTAGATATTGTTGTTTTGAGGATTTGGCCAATTACGTTGGTAATGACGTTTAGGCAGATCGTGCATTACAGTTTAAAATGTCAATAAATTTTAAGTTGTACAAAAATTTTATATTTTAATATATGAAAACGTTTATTTGGAATTCTATTTACAAACTAAGTGGAAGCGCTTTAGAAATTCCGCTATTCTATTCATCGTCATATTTACTCTGGTTCGTTTCATTCACTAGTCATCGCTCTCGCAAATTTAGTCTTGTTGTCTTGCGAAAATGTCTTCCCTTATTTTGAATGTCACTGAAGATACTTTGCTGGCTACGACATTAAATGAAGCTGGAAATAAACTAGTGATAGTAGATTTCTTCGCTACATGGTAAGCGTTTGACCACTACTTAACCCTTTTAGGATGAAGATAGCATTCGTATTTATTATCATGCTTTTTTATTACAGGTGTGGGCCTTGCGTGAGGATGAAGCCGAAATTTAAGGAATTGGCTGAGAAGTACACTAGAGCCCAGTTTGTTGAAGTTGATGTCGACTTGTGTCAGGTAAACAATTGTTATTAAATGGGTCATGTTAGTTAAATGGATTGCTTTCCTGCATGTGGCGGTAATAGAACTTTAGCATAGTGTCGTATTCCCAACCCACTACCAGTAAGAACCCTTGGTTAAGGATGCTATATAAATAGTGAAGCAGTTGAGATGTACCTTGACATCCTATTTGGATACATAAGGGACTTTTGAGTCAAAAGATCAGTTAAATATTTTATACATTGTTTTAGTAAAGGAAATATATTAATTTGATATTATGGCGTTTGTAGTTGCTATACTGAAAATGACTGTATTTATGCATTTTGTCGATCACCGATAACGGCCCTACCTTGAAAATATTTTTCAATTCTTTTATTCACGAATATTTTAGGAATCGGCCATGTTACATGGAGTGTCTGCAATGCCTACTTTCCTGTTATTCCGCAATGCCACCAAGATCGACATGATCAGAGGTGCTGACCCAGCTGGTTTGGAGGACGCCATTAAGAAATGGTACGGGGAAGAAGACGAAGCAGATGATAGTACTATTGCCAAGGGACAGGTGATGATGATTCCTGGTATGCCTCGTGCGATTCCTAGCTTGTCCATTGCAAATCCTAGGACGCCTTTGTGCCCATGTGTCGATGTATATCTTAATCACTTGCATTTGTATCATTTACGTTGCCAAAAGTTATACTAGCCATATCATAGTGCATTGTTGCAACAGAAGGTACGACCTGTTCATCAGCTTTTAAGGATTCATAAGTGGCCTATAACCACTCTAAAGAGGACATTTAGGCATCCGTTATGCATAAATTCGTGCTATAGATGTAACACAATACTGTAATTCTGCGATTCTGATTTGAAAAACAGTTCTAGAAATTGTTACTTAATGAAAAGAAATGCCATTTGAAATTTTTCATTAAATCTTAATTAATTATCTCTTTATTCTTCTCCAGATGGACCTCACTGGTCTTATCGACAGCAAGGGATGCGAGTGCCTGAATGGTTCCGATAAAACTCCGTTCGAAAATGTCTTGAAGGTTGACGAGACTTACCTGGAGTCGGACTGCGATGAGCAGGTACACGGATTCGAGTTTTTGGTTATATACTGCCTATAATTATTTAGTTCCTCCGATGCTGTACATGTGGTGCTTTACATAGTAATAACTGTTATTATTATTATTATTGATGTTGATGTATTATTGCAGCTATTGTTATTATTATTATTGTTATTATTATTACTATTACTATTATCCCATAAGCTATGTTAACTAGATTTTAATATTGGTTATTGACAACCATGCATTCTTGCTTTCCAGCTGATCATGATGGTGTCGTTCAACCAGGCCGTGAAGTTGCACTCGTTGAAAATCTATGGACCTGCAGGTAAATTATGAGTCTCGATTTGATGATAATTGTATTTAAATAATGCATGAAATATCTTAATAGTTAAATAATATTCCTTAGTAATCACAATTAACTTAGTTAGCTAGACATCCTGGAATTATTGGAGCCAATGGCTTTTTTCATAATATTATATGATATAATATAGATGTGTGGTTGTTGTTTTGATATCTTAAGCTACACAAGTGAAATTGAAAATTTCATTATAATTGATCGGCAGCTATTTCTTTTATAAGGAAATGTTATTTAGAATTTTCAATTCTTCAAAAACAGAAAACGGCCCGAAAACAGTAAAAATGTTCCTGAACCAGTCAAGAACACTGGATTTTGAAAGTGCTGAGCACATGGAACCAGTCCAAGAACTCCAGTGAGTCGAGTTTCAGCAGACGATGTTTTTACGTTCCTTGTTATGATGGTTTTGGGATGTTGGGCATTCTATCACTTTTTCTATAGCATTAAAATGTTTTTTAAATTTAAAATTGGTTTTCTGTTTATCCAATTGAATTGAATGTTTTTTTTTCAGACTTACGAAGGAAGATCTGACGGTAGGTTCCGTAATCCCTCTGAGATACGTCAAGTTCCAGAATGTCAACAATATCACTGTGAGTAGATTTTGCATGAATTAAAAAACAAATTTATTTTTTTGTTATTGCTAAGATTATATCATATTTGCTGTAGAATCATTATTGTGTCTTTTAAATATGTTTGTCACAATTTAGTTATTCATATAATAATTGATAACACTTTTGTGTCACTAGCTGTTGGATGACTTGTTGGTCGTAAAAGTTATTTATTTATTTATCTTTTTTTTCTTCAGCTTTTTGTCAAGGACAATCAAGGAGGCAAGGAGACCACAAGGATCAATTACTTGTGCTTCATAGGGTGTCAGGCAGTCTCAACTAACATGTCCGACTTTAAGAGGGTGAGAACTCATTTGCCTATTTAGAAAATACTTTGGTTTAGTGCGCTATCGATTAGAGTCATTTAGTTTTATTTCGTGCAAAACTTTAGTGTTTCAAAACTGAAAATTGATTCATTTAAATCCAAGTTTATACATTAATTTGAGAAATAAATTGTGTTTAATTAATGTAACTTAGAGGCAGAGTTGATCACATTCTTGAAACTCAAATTGTCTTTCAGGTATCGGGGAAGAAAGGAGAGAGTCATTAAGAATGAAATTCTTGTACAATTTTGCTTCATCAAAGAAAAATGATCTTGTGTTCTGATTTTGTGTTGGCAATGCTTTGGACTCTAACGAAGGCTGAAATGGTGGATGAAATGGTTTACAGCAAAATATGTAAGATAGTTAGAAAGCAATGTCTTCATTTTTAATGAATAAACAATGCTATAAAATCTTGGTGGGGCAAGATCTAATGAATTTCTCGAACAAGCGTCATAGTTGAGGTCGTTTTCGAGCGGAAAGTACTTTTAACCGGAAAGTTTTTCCTTTGTTTTTTTGAAGAATGTGGTTTTACGCTTACTTTATAATTTTATAATGTTTATTTAACAACCAACGAGGTAGAATCCGGAGACAAGCATCGAGGCAAGAGCCGATGCAACCAAGCGTAACGAGGAAAGGGGAAGAGTGGCTGCTATTGGTCTCTTACATACAGATACGTGGGCACCAAAAGAAGGGCATAATAAAACAAAAAAGAAGACATATTGAATGTTTCATTTGAATCGTTCCGGATTAAACCCACAATCACTACAATTATATTACAATAGCTGCCAGTAAGTGTATCTTACTCTTAGTAAATCGACCAAAAAACAGTCATGCTACAAAAATAAATATAAATTCAATGGACGCCTTTTTCAAAATATCAAAAAAGGACGTCAATTTGTTCGATGACGCCGACATTTTGATTAGGTTTTTACGTCTCTCACTGTCAACATGGCGCTCCAAGTCAGTAAGTAGCTCCTTTGTTGGCAACGGACAAGTAATTATCGCAAATCTATTTTTCATAGTGTTTGAGAATTTGTATTTCTTTTTTGTAGAAGCTATTTTCATAAACACAGACGGCAAAAACTACGAATTGAAAAACAATTTTCATTTGCGTCTTTGCTACCGAATATAACATTAACATTTTGACCATAGATACTGCGTCATAGAGCTAGATTGTTAGAATGACTATAACCAACTGTATATATATATATATATATATATATTTTTATTATTTATAAGATGCAATAGAAGGGCCCAATTGGACCACTAACACAATCGCGAATACAAATAACAAAAAACAAAAGGCATTGATCGGTGTGTACAGGGGCAGCAAATAGATTAAATGTAATTTAAATATTGACTAAAATCTAAGTCACGTATTATTGAGTGGAAACGGGAGACCGTGGTTGATCTAACGACATCACCTGGCAATGCGTTCCATGGCTTTACAATTCTATTACAAAAGGAGTATTTAACACTGTCTATTGAATAATTACTTTGCTTAAGTTTGAGACAATGTCCTCTTGTTCCTGTGTAGCTTAGTGCAAGGAGGGAATGTATTAGAAAGGTGTTCGTAAAGCCATGTAATATTTTGAAGCCATATATTGTAAGTTGCAACAATAATAATACAATTGCTCAATTAATTAATTGATTATTATTATATTATAATAATAATAATTATTATAAATATATATATATATATTACGTCCCTGCATTGCAGTCATACTCCAAAATGTAAAGTAGCTGTGGTTTACGCTTAATCATGAAACGGATTAGCAGTTGCAGTAGCGGGAAGGAAGCAGTTGTAAATTTAAAGAAAGCGACAAGTAAAAAGAGAAAAAAGTCCTGTACTTTATGGCGGTGACGTGAGCCGCCCCGGAGACAATGGAGAAGCGTCTTCTCGTCTGCTCGAGGTAATCGAGGGCGCGTTTTTTTTTCACATTTAAAAAGTCAACAATTTTATGGCGGTGACGTGAGCTCTTCAGCTAGATGGCAGTAAAAAAGCTTATTTTTCGCCTGGCTAATGCTTGAGAGAGTGCTTTGTTTTTGCTCGCTTTTAAAATTCGTAACTATTTTTTCCGTTTTAGCCGAGATTACGCAAGACTTAGACATGAGTTAACGAGCTTAATACTTAAAATAAAAATATTGGATCTATTATTCCAATTAATTAAATTAATATTTTTTTTTATTAAGTTAACGAATTACGTGAATTGTTATTTACGAAGTAGATAATTTGCAACGATCAAAGAATTATGACAATCGCATCCGCTATCTATGGTTCTCAGCATCTCCCAGCGATGGCTAACCCTTCAGTGAATATATTTTGCACTGCAATTATCCACGATGGAGATTATCCATCGTCATAAATTATTCTCTTTTTTTAACGGTTCTGGGGAAGAAATTTATGCAAAGGGAGCAATTATCTGAAGGAATCTTTAGGCCCCTGATGAGAACATCGCTCATAGGATAATTGGATTCTTTGACTTTGATGGATGGTTAAAAGTTTAAAGTTTTGGTCGTAACATTTGTTAATTTTGTTCGTAATTGCTGAATATCTTCAACAAAAACCACAAACAAAAACAAAAACAACCTGAAGATGATCCTTAATGTTAGCGTTATTAAAGTTATTAACGCTGTTGGCATTAGGTTAGGATTTCTAGTGACCAAAAAGATGATGAAAGTTTTAAAGTTTTTTTTTTATTATTGTAAATTCTAAACATTAAAATATTAAAAAAGGAGAACATTAGCGGACGACATAGAATTTATAAATGGCAACCTTCACCTGGCTGCCATTCATAAACAGCCATCCGTAGGGGATCTAAAGTCGGCCAAACATTGTTTGAAAACATCTGAATCTGATTATATTGTCAGATACAAAGTTGCCAACACAACACAACAGCGACATAATTTGGAACAGGTGGGGGCAACGACTCCATCTTCCTGATTTCCGTTGCTACTGACGTTTGGCGGGAAGCAAACAAGTCGTCCACATCTCGTTGTACGAGGTTTGTCGGCCCCTACTAAACCCTCTGAAGTCTTTGCAACCTCGGTTCCCCTCCCATTCCAGTCAAACAAGTAATGCACATAGATCATGCAAAGGTTGAATTATGCGATCTCGTTTCTTTTACACGAAATGACGAGTTTTAAAGAGCTTATTAATCGTTCTTTGACGGATGACTCGGCCATGGCAAAAGTCATTAAAAGGCATTAGTCGATGAGACTATGTTGTGGTGGCTTTGAATTTTGTAATGAACGACATTAAACAAACAAAAACAAAAATAAACAAAATTAAAGGAACGACGGCCAGTATAAATGCACAAAGTATGTTGGAAACGTAGGCTCATTAAAAATGGCAAGTGTTCGTTTGGAGAGATCGTGATTAGAGATTAGAGAGGGGATTCAACAGACTGACGATCGACGAGGCGCATCTGATTATAAAAGAGGAGGTCGGTCAGGAAACTCTCCACGCGATGGAATCCACTTTTAACTGGGATTGCGTAAACAAGGATAACGATTTTAAGGAAACTTCTTTGCAATAGTGAACTCGAATATTAGTTAATTTCTAGAAAACAAACTAAATAATGTAGAGTATTAAAGGAGATATTTCGTAATTTCTCGTCACATCGGGCAAAAAGTATTGAAAGAACAACTTCAAGTATTTCCAACACACACACAAAAAAGAACAAACTAATAATTACCAAAAAATAAAAAGACTTGGTCGATAAAACAGCTTAGCGCTTCATAAATCTTTAGCAAAGACGAGGAGGAAGAAGACGAAGATTTTGCTTCTTTTTCTCGCAGGAAACGGAACTAATTTCTCTTCAGAAGTTGGATAAATTCTTGTCCGACTGAGCAGAACAAAACAAGAACTAAAACAGGAACATACTTGAATTGAAAACGAAATGAGAAACTCAAGTTGGACCGCGAAAATCGTCCGAGCTGTCATCGTCCTAGTTGTCATCTTCTGCAGTCTGATGTCTCGCTCTCGTGGACAAGACTTCGAGACCGGAGTCATCGAGGACAAGTGGTGTCCGCCGCAGTGCGACTGTTTCAATTACTTCGAAACTGTCGACTGCAGTCGGAGGAGTCTTGCCTTCCTCCCGAGGCAATCTCGAGCCACGAGACGCCTCTACCTGGAAAGCAACCAGCTGGAAGAGATCCCGGAAAATGCCTTCAGCACCGTCGACAAGCTTTCCGTTCTGATCTTGGAGAACAACCGTCTGGCTTTCCTATCGACGGCTAGTTTTTGCAATCTTAACGAACTTCAGGAATTAGACGTAGGGTCGAACCAACTGACCCTCTTCAAAGTTCAACTTACCCCTGACCAAACCCTTCTTGACAGCTGGTACCAGAGCTCTCAGGAGAGTAGCACCCCTAGCGCGAAATTGGAGCGAGACACGTCATCATCGCACTCATCGTCGTCGTCGTCATCGCAGCTCGACGCCAATCATGATTTCCTGAATCCGCCAGGTGCGGATTATTTGGATTCCAAAATTTATCTCGATACAAATCAAACCAACGAAGCGTCGAATGAAAGCTCCGTCTCGAGCGGCGTCATGTCAACGCTCCCGGGTTCGAATCCTGCTCAAGACTTTGTCAACTTCTCGCAATTCAACTACGAGGGTACGAATGCAGACGAGGCCAACAGAAATTACGATGACTTCCTTTCGGACAGAATCACTTCCAAGGCCACTGAGTGCAAAGCAAAGTCGCTCCGGGAAGTCAACCTGAGCCACAATCAGCTGAGATCCATACCGTACGGCTTGGCCTGGTTTGCCCCCAACCTGGAGATTCTCAACCTGGCTTACAACCAAATAACAACGGCAAGGTTGGATTCCAGCTATTCGCTTATGACATCACTGAGGTACTTGGACTTGAGCAGAAACGACATCAGACACCTGAAGCAGAACGATTTCGAAGCCTTCAAAAGGAGCAAAAAGTCTTCTCTGGAGACCATCAATCTGAGCGACTGCGGTCTCCTCCAAATCGACCCTCTGACCTTTTGCGGCCTCAATTCCTTGACCTCTTTGACCCTGGCGAGAAGTCTCGTCAACAAGACACTGCTCGAGGTTGTCTTCTCTTCTTTCCCGGCAGACAACAAGATGACGCGTCTGGATCTGAGCGAAACCTTCCTGACTAACCTGACGGTGAGGATGGTCAGTAATTTCAAAAACCTGGTGAGCTTGCTGGCCTCGTACTGCGATCTCGAGCTCATCGAGTCTGGAGTCTTCGAGTCACTGCCGAATCTCGAGACTCTGCACTTAGAAGGAGGTCAGTTGACGAGGCTGCCGAACGTCGCCTCACTCAAAAAACTGAGACGCCTTAGTCTGCACCTGAATCAGATGAGCGAGTTGATTCTGAGCGGCATTACCAGCCTCGAGTACATCGACCTCAGCTACAACAAGTTCTCCAGTCTCAGAGCCGGCTGGATTAGCGGCTCGGATCAAATAGCCCAGTTGAACATGAGTCACAACCAGCTCACCTCCGTCAACAATGACCTCTTTTCCAGCATCTCTTCCATCTCGACATTGGATCTCTCGCACAACGCTCTTTCGATGCTCAACACTCTCGGCCCGCTAAAAGTCACAAACATGGACGTCTCCCACAACCGACTCTCTGCCGTCGACGATTCCTTCTTCGACGTTCTCCACCAGACCCTGACCAATCTCGATCTCAGTTCCAATCAGTTCACCCAGTTCAGATCGGTATTCAAGAGCTTTCATCAACTCCAGACGCTCAGTCTGGCCAGTAACAAACTGGGCGGAGCCTTCAAGAGTGGCAAACTTGGCAACCTCATGGAAAGTCTCCAACTTCTCCAGGTACTCGATCTCTCCTACAACGGGATCAGCGTCCTTCATGCGGAACACCTGGTGCCACTTCGACACCTCAGTACCCTCCTGCTCCAGGGGAATCAGATTAGAGACATCAGGGACACAGGGCTGGAGAGCATGAGGATCCTTGCCAAACTGGTCGTTTCCGGGAATCAGTTGCACACACTGGATGCCCAGGTTTTCAGAAATGTTTTTGTTTTTTTTAACGGATATGAAAGTAATTTATAATCGATGATTGATGCTTATGAATTCATTATTATTTGATTAATATATAGTACATTATATAATAATAATGATGGTTGTAATGCTAATAAAAAATATTAATAATGATAATAATAATTTGCTGTATGTTCTTGACTTAAATAAACGTTAATTATATGACGACAACTTTAATACAAATACTAATAATATGTTAATGCAGGCAGTAATGTTAATAAGTCAAATTAATAATGATCCTCAGGTCACGTCTCTTGTAAGTTGTCCAATTAATCATTCTTTGAATTCAATTATGGTTTTGAAATTTATTTCTTTTTCCATTTTATTTATTTTATTTTTTAAAATTTATTATTAATTAATTTTTATAATTGAAAAAAAAATTAAAAAAAACTATAGTCTCAGAATTCCGTGGAAATGCTGTCGGCAAGGTGTTTACAAGGTGCAAGAAGAGCGAATATTTCGTTTCTGATGATTGCAACCTCATTTTTCCGGATTTCCAACTTTATTCCCCAAAAACAAACAAAAAAACAAATAAATAATTTTATTTTTTAAAAGAAAATCTTTAAAATAATTTCCGTGCACTGAAATTGTGCTCATTTTGAGCAAACAAGAATTTAATTGTTGACGGGTTTCTTAGAAATCGTAAAGAAATTCTGCAATTATTTCTTTAATTTTATCACAATCGCATCATAATTATCTCGCAGTAATTGCTGAGAATTTCTAGTTCAGTCGTAAAACAACTCCGCCGTCCTTATTTTAGACTTCACCCTGTACGGATGTCCACGATTTTCTACCGGGATGTCTACAGCTATATCATTTTATTATGTGTTTTTCACATTTTCTGAGACACTTCGGAGACAGAAGCGGGCATTTTTATTTACCAGAGACCTCAGTGGCAAAGAGACATAAATTTCTCGAGGCGTGCAATTCTGGCGCCATGTCGTCTTTAGGGTCGCGCTAAAATAATTCCAAAATATTTCTTATTTTCAATAAACTGGAACAAAAAATCTTGAAATATCGTCTGTTTAAACCGGAAATCTGTTTTATTCGAGAAATAATATCGTGTAAATATCTATGTGGCTCCCTAGATAATATAGTTTAATAATAATAATAATAATAAAAATAATCAATGGTAATATTGTTATTATGATTTTTAATATTTTCCTAATTAGCTAATTTGGATGTTAATTTATTAATTCTTATGGGAAATAATCCATTAACTTTCGGCAATTCATCTTATTTCACACTTTTTATAATTTTGATTACATATAACTTATCCACATTTGCAGCCATAAAGTAAAATAAATTATCTTTGTTATTTTTAACTTTTACAAAAAAAAAAAAAAAAAAAAAATAAAAACAATAACACCTTAAACGAAAAAGTAGACTTTTGTACAAAGTTATTGTTTCTATGGACGGTTTACTAAGTGATTTATTTTTGCACATCGATTATCGCTCATGTCACGTGACTCGATTCTTTCAACATCAGCCGTCGAGAACCGGCGAAAAGAACATATTTCTTGAGTGCCAGAAAAATCTCGCTTTGCTTCCTGAGTTATTTATTAAGCGCTTCATTTGCTGGAGTTTGTTTTGTCTTTTTTTTAACAAAACATTTTCCAGCAGACGTCATTATCAATGGTCTGTGTCAGTGGTTGCATGTGTGTGTGCGTATGTGTGTGTTTATGTGTGTGAGTGTGTGTGAGTGTGTTTCTGTGTCTATGTCTGCATTTGTATCTGTGTTCGCATTTGTATTTATGTCTGTGTTTTGGAAGAATTTCTAAAAATCCATAAAAAGAAACAAGAAAAATATCTATTATAATCGTCATCATCGCCGTGGATGAATTTTCATCTCACGTGTTGCCAGCTCACGTGACTGGTCCTAATGGAGTCGATGACGTCACCATTCGTGTTGTGTTTCTGCTCGGACGATAAAAGGGGACAGGAGATTTGGACTGTTGCAAATGTTTGATAATGACGACAACGACGACGAGAATAAAAATGATGATGATGATGATAATAATAATAATAATAATAATAATAATAATAATAATAATAATAATAAATATTTACTATACACAATACAAATAGTTTTAATTGCTCCAATAAATTAACGTCGATTCTTAAGACAGTTAATTAATTACCAACGATCCATCCATCCATTCATTCATTCATCCTTCCATCAATCCATCTTCCGACAGGTGCTCGGTCAACTAAAGTATTTGGAGGAGCTAGACGCCAGTGACAATCCGTTCGAGTGCACCTGCGACTTGGCGCCATTCCTGCGCTGGACCAACTCGACGCAGACGACAATCGTCTCCATCAGGGACCAGATCAGCGCCTATCTCTGCGACTTTCCACCAGACGTGTACGGCGTTTCGATATTCGACGATCAGATATCACGTGACCTGACCACGTGCCAGGCCGAGCGCTACGACCATGTCGGAGAAGCTCCGCGAAACTCCGACAAAGACGACGACGACGACGGCGACGGCGAAAGCGAATCTGACGCCTCCAAAGCGCAGGAAGAAAACGAAGCTGGTGGCGCCTGGAATGACAACAGAAAGGCTTTCATTGGAGCTCTCTCCGTCCTGTGTCTCATCGGAGGCTTGGGGTGCGTCGGTGCGACCTGCTACGTCACCCAGGTCTGCCGAAAGGTCAAGGGGCTAAAGTACCGGTGGCAAATCAGGTACAGGGAGGTGTCGGCCGTCGAAACTGGCATCGGAGATCTCAAGTGACGGGAATGAGACGCACTTTGTAGTATTCGTGCTCTGCAAATGCCGTGACAATGCTGGACGTGATGACGGTTTCGATCGTGCTGATGATGATGATGATGATGGTGGTTGTGATGATGATGATGATGGTGGTTGTGATGATGATGATGATGATGATGGTGGTTGTGCTGATGATGATGATGATGGTGATGGTTGTGATGGTAATGACTTGGTCGACGATCGCTATCAAGATGAAAATTGGCAACGACCGTGAAGATGGCAGAGAAGATTGTTCCAGGATGTCGCAGTACGAGTTTCGAATCATTCGTTCGATTTCAATCGTCATCATCATCATCATCATCATCATCATCATCATCATCATCGTCATCGTCATCGTCATCGTCATCGTCATCGTCACCGTCACCGTCACTATCACCATCGTCATCGTCATCGTCATCATCATCATCATCGTCATCGTCGTCATCATCATAGTCATCATCGGGTCTGTCACATGTTCATTGGACTTTACAGCCTCAAAGGGGCTGTTCTTGTTTTTTTGCCTCCGACGCTCTTTATTCGTGGCTGGAGTGAAATCCCGAGACAATTAATTATTATACATTTAATAATTATTGTTAATAACAAATATTAATTATATATTCATTTAAATTATAAATGTAAAAATTATAAATTATAAATAGATAATTACATAGGGTAATAGAAAATATTATCTATAATATTTATCATATGATGATCTTAATAAATTCATAAAAATAAATAAATGATATATGTCGCAGTTATGATAAGTTATGAATCTATAATAATGATTGTTTAATAAATAATAGTTACAATTTCAATAATAAACAGCAGCATAGATATTAATATTATGTTATAATTATACCAGTGTTTTAATTAGTAACGATTCAATCTATAGAAGGTATATAAATATTGTTTGAATTTTAAAAATAAATCTTCATAAAAAATTGCTTTTATTTTTCAATTCGCTGATTCTGAGAAGATTTTGAAAGATGTAGGAAACGTGATGAAATCCATAATATAAACAACAACTGTTATCATGATGGTGATGATGATGATGATGATTATGATGATGATGATGACGACGATGATGACGACGACGATGATGATGATGATGATGACGACGACGACGACGACGACGATGAGGATAGAAAATAGATGTTCTGAGGAGAAGCAGTTCCTAAGAAGGAAGTCATAAACCTTTTTAATTCTGGCGAAATTGACTTCATGAAACAAAGCTAAAGTCATACCGTTGCATGTCAATATATTTGTCAAGATAAACTTATGGAATAAAAATTTAATTTAAAAAAAAACTCAAGTCAATTGATTACAATAATGGAAAATAATTATTTTAGAATAAATAAACGTTTTTTAAAATGAAATTACCTAACTTAATTTTCACGAAAAGAGGAAATTGAAATTTTTTTTTATTTAAATAGAAAAAGCATGAAAGATTTTCGATAAAATATTTTTTCGAAAAAAGCATTTTAATTTGGTAAAATTCAATACATCGAGTCGATAAAAGGGGAAAGCAGAGTCTAAAGTGTTGCCATCGCGTTCTCTATTAAGACTCCATTCTGAAGGCAAAAAGTGGGGGCACAACCACCATCGTCATCAACATCATATCCGACGTCGTCATCGTCGAAGTCATCGTCATCATTACTGTCGTCAATGTGAATATCGTTGAAAGAATCATCGTCATAATTGTTATTACGATAATAATTACCGTGGTAGTCAGCGCCATCATCATAGCCGTCATCATCATGTTCGTCACCATCATAGTCGTCATCATCATCATAGTCGTCATCATCATCATCATAGTCGTCATCATCATCATCGTCATCATCATCATGTTCGTCATCATCGTCATCATCAACGTCGTGGTCGCCATCATTTTGATGGATCTTTCGTCCGTGATGCCGTCGATTTTTTATTTGTTCGTAAATGATGAAAAATTGTTCAAAATTACTTCCAATTACTTGTGAATTATTCAAGCATGTCATTCACTGAATGTAAGGAATCCTCTTTATATTTTTTTCTAATTTATTGTTTTTATAATAACAATAATAATAATAATAATAATAATAATAATAATAATAATAATAATAATAATAATAATAATAATATAATAATAATAATAATAATAATAATAATAATAATAATAAGAATAATAATAATAATAATAATAATAATAATAATAATAATAATATAATAATAATAATAATAATAATAATAATAATAATAATAATAATAATAATAATAATAATAATAATAATAATAATAATAATAATAATAATAATAATAATAATAATAATAATAACAATAATAATAATAATATAATAATAATAATATAATAATAATAATAATAATAATAATATAATAATATAATAATAATAATAATAATAATAATAATAATAATACTAATAATAATAATAATAATAATATAATTACTATGACAAAATTATTCCATTTTATATTAAAATATTTTACGCATTTGTTACTCCACGAGTTTTCATTTCGTTTCTTCTGGATTTTCCACTCGTCAGGAGGAAAGCGAAAGTGAAATCCTTAAAAAGGAAAAAAAATTCCCCAATTTCGAGTCAAGTGTGAGAGAGCATCGAGAAATGGCGGAGCAAAAATGATGGGATTTTTTTTAAAGGTTTTTTTTTCAGTGGAAAAAATTGAATAAAAAACCAAAATGAAACAATTGCTAAATAAATAAATAATAATAAAGTTATTTAATAAATAAATAAATAAATAATAATAAAGTTATTTAATAAATAAATAAATAAATAGTAAAACAGTTATTTAATAAGTAATAAATAAATAAACAGTAAAAAAGTTATTTATTTGTTACAATTTGCAAAATTATTACTCCCATTTATGCAATAGCCAGCATTTATCAAGCTCGCAATTATTACGATGGAGGTGAATTCATTCAGTGAATGGTTAGATGGACTGATGGTCGGACGAATGACGGTGGATGGACAGACAGACAGATGGCTGGATGAAAGAGCTGGCAGATTAATTTTTTTTTAATCTAAAATATTTTTAACTCCACGACTACGTGCGAGGCCGCCGGCAATTATTTCGTCCCCCTAGGCACAGCTGCCTATGTTATGAATATTTGATTATGAATAGGCATTAAGAAACCTCTGCCCCATAACCTTCTCTTCGGCCCTGACTACAGGAACACTTGGCCCACCTCAGGGATGAGGGCTAACCCTGGTGACACCGTGCCGTAATTTGTCGTGAGTAAAGAGAAATCTTTCGGGAAATCAGGTCCAATTGTTGTTTCGAAAAATGTCAAATGTCAGGTTTTTATTCTTATCGGGTTAAATTGTTCAAAATGAATATATTTAGAGATAAAGTCATGCACGAAAATTTGCATTTTCAGGGCAATAAATATTTTCTAAATATTCCTGCTCTAAAAATAAAATTTCAACGTCATTACTGATCTGAAGCTTGAATGTTTAGTTGTTTAGTGGATTTATGGATGGAAAGTCATCATTATCATCATCATCGTGTGGATAGACGAATGGACGAATGGATGGACGGAGAGACATATGGATGGACGGAAGGGCATATGGACGGACAGACGGATGTATGGATGGATAGGTGGGTGACCGCGGGAGGGGGTAACTTGCATGACTCCCCCGCGAATCGATGCCATACTATAATTAGCTGCCAGGAAAATCACGAATGGCATTCATCTGCGTCTGGATTTCCTGGTGGATTCAGGCTGCCGTCACCACATATATATGCTGCAACCTTAACGTCTTTGTACCATCCACCCGTCCGTCCGTCTGTCCGTCCGTCCATCAATCTATCCTCCCATCCATCTGTTCTTCAGTCCATCCATCTGTCTGTCCGTCCGCCTATCCTTCCATCCGTCCATCCATTCATGCGCTCATTCGTCCATAAAAAATTCATCGATGCATTTAAAATTCACGCATATGTTTTCTAAAAAAACTCATACTTGAAGAAACAAAACGGAATTCTTGTTATAGCTGTGTTCACCAGTGCTACTATCATCCTCAACATCATCATCTTCGTCGTCGTCATCGTCATCGTCGTCGTCATCGTCATTGTCATCGTCGTCGTCGTCGTCATTATCATTATCATCACCATCGCCATCCTCATCATCATCATAAACATCCTAAGAGCTTTTTCCAGTGCAAACAGACATTGAATAAGGAGAAGTCTTCTTTAATGGAGACGAAGATATCAGTGTGTCTGTCCTCGAAATATGGATGGATGGCTGGACCGGTGGATGGATGGATGAATTCATAAATGGATGAATGAATTCATAAATGGATGAATGAATTCATAAATGGATGAATGAATTCATAAATGGATGAATGAATTCATAATGGATGAATGAATTCATAAATGGATGAATGAATTCATAAATGGATGAATGAATTCATAAATGGATGAATGAATTCATAAATGGATGAATGAATTCATAAATGGATGAATGAATTCATAAATGGATGAATGAATTCATAAATGGATGAATGAATTCATAAATGGATGAATGAATTCATAAATGGATGAATGAATTCATAAATGGATGAATGAATTCATAAATGGATGAATGAATTCATAAATGGATGAATGAATTCATAAATGGATGAATGAATTCATAAATGGATGAATGAATTCATAAATGGATGAATGAATTCATAAATGGATGAATGAATTCATAAATGGATGAATGAATTCATAAATGGATGAATGAATTCATAAATGGATGAATGAATTCATAAATGGATGAATGAATTCATAAATGGATGAATGAATTCATAAATGGATGAATGAATTCATAAATGGATGAATGAATTCATAAATGGATGAATGAATTCATAAATGGATGAATGAATTCATAAATGGATGAATGAATTCATAAATGGATGAATGAATTCATAAATGGATGAAGGAATTCATAAATGGATGAAGGAATTCATAAATTGATGAATGAATGAATGAATGGATGACTGAATGAATAAATGTATGAGTTGTTTAGTGAGTGGGTTGACGAGAGAGTGAATGGGTGGGTTGAAACATGGCAAAAAGTTGGTTCGTAGTTTAACGGTTGAGAGCTGATGGATGGATAGATAGACAGACGGACGGAAGGATGGATGAGTGTTTGAAGGAACAGTATGGCGGCATGGATGCTGGACGCAATTCATCTTTTCCGCAGCATCCATCAACCCGAATTCCACCTCCGTTGTCCTATTCCTCTTCTCATTTTTCCACTCCTCAGTCCTTCATCCAGTTACTTCTTAATCGTGACGTCGATTCTTTGTGGCTTTCATTCGCTCTCCTCAAATGGAACTTTCCAGGAATCGAATCTTCGACGTGAGGCTTACATGCAACAGGCTTGTAATTTCTGATGAGCTGAGAAGAAGGACAGATGAATGGATTGATGGAAGGATAAGTGGATGGATGGATGGATGGATAGATAAGTGTATGGATGGCCAGATGAATACATTGCTGAATGAATGAGTGTATGGCTGGGTAAATGTTGGTCGTTGTAAATAAATAGAAAAATTCTCAAGAATTATCAATTTCTAAATGGAATCAATTATAAAATCATTACGGTGAATTAATTAAAAAATGTACAATTTCGAGAACCAGTCCAGTGGCAACCCTTGCAAAGCGGTTCAATAAGGGACTGACCGAGTACCCCATTTCCCCATCACCCCCCCCAATTTTCCAAGTCCCTGCCAATGTACATTCTCCATCATTCGCACGTGGAGGAAATGCAATTCATCAAAACGACAAAACAACAGTAGAATTCTTAACGCGAATACGTTCGTTTGTAATGAAGACGATGTGATGATATGCTGGTGATGATGGCAATGACAATGACAAGGATGATGATGATGATAACGCCAACGTCAAATAGCTTATTCGCCAAAGTCGTTATCATGACCATCGTCGCCGTCTAGGTCATCGTCATCAGTGTATCATCGTCATCGTCATCGTCATCACCATCAATTTTTCGGATATCGGGCAAACGACCTCATTAAATTTCAACGAGTCGATTCTCGGCTGTTGAGTTTATGCCTGAGACATTGGCTGGATCGAAACAGTGACGGGAGAACTAGTGATTGGGTGGACGGATGGGTGAATGAGTGAGTGAGGGAGTGAGTGAGTGAGTGAGTGAGTGAGTGAGTGAGTGAGTGAGTGAGTGAGTGAGTGAGTGAGTGAGTGAGTGAGTGAGTGAGTGAGTGAGTGAGTGAGTGAGTGAGTGAGTGAGTGAGTGAGTGAGTGAGTGAGTGAGTGAGTGAGTGAGTGAGTGAGTGAGTGAGTGAGTGAGTGAGTGAGTGAGTGAGTGAGTGAGTGAGTGAGTGAGTGAGTGAGTGAGTGAGTGAGTGAGTGAGTGAGTGAGTGAGTGAGTGAGTGAGTGAGTGAGTGAGTGAGTGAGTGAGTGAGTGAGTGAGTGAGTGAGTAAAGCCTGTTGCTCTTGGTCGAGAGATGTTTCCTGATTTTATGCAGAAGTAACGACCTCATAGAAGAGATGGAAGCAGTGATTGTGTTCAAGTCGTTGACCGAGATTACGTCTAGGTGCTTGGCTTGAAAGTCTTCGGAATTACACTTAGTGAATTTCTAGACGAGTGCATGCATGAATGAATGAATGAATGAGTGAACGAACCAATGAATGAATGAATGATTAGACGGATGGCTGGATGAATGGATGAATTTGCGATTGAATGGATGAGAGAGTGAATGAGTGAGTGAATGAATGCATAAATACAGGAAGGAATGACTCAGTTACGACGCTGTCTCGAGGTTTTCATAACACGACGTTTATGGGCACACTGGGAGAAAATAATAAGGGAGATAAAGGCATTGAAGACGACGACGACGACGATGAGGATGATGATAACGATGATGACAACGATGATGACGACCACGATGATGATGAGGATGATGACGACCACGATGATGATGAGGATGATGATGACAACGATGATGACGACGACGATGATGATGATGACGCTTAGACTGAATGCTAGTCTCGCATCAGGAATGAGGAATTTTTTATTTTATTGTCGCAACGCCATTTCTGGCGGTTTTTGTTCTCTTACGGTGCCAGTATTTTACGTTGCATAGTTAATGGAACACTCATGAAATATTCACCGATCTGAAGGATTCGAGTTCAAATCCCGAGGATGGAAAATGTTGCTAGTTTTTTTTATATTTTATTATTTCCTTTAACTCGATTTCTGATGATGATCGTCAGTCAGTTCATCCATCTGTTTAAAGTTGGATTCTGGGAAATTTTCGGGAAGACATCGTAAATATTTAATGAATAATTTTTTTTTTTTATAAATGACTAGAGTTAAATGTAAGAGATTTTCATCAGAATCAATTAATATTTATATTTTATTTATTCTAATTCTATAATTACATATAATATGTAATATTATATATTTATATACCACAACTAGCAGCAGCCACAACAACAAGATTGATAATAATAATAATAATAATAATAATAATAATAATAATAATAATAATAATAATAATAATAATAATAATAATAATAATAATAAATAATAATAATAATAATAATAATAATAATAATAATAATAATAATAATAATAATAATAATAATAATAATAATAATAATAATAATAATAATAATAATAATAATAATAATAATAATAATAATAATAAAAATAATAATAATAATAATAGTAATAATAATAATAATAATAATAATAATAATAATAATAATAATAATAATAATTTTTTTCTACCGATAGGCATAATAACACTGTCCCATGTACGAACTAGGTCTAAAAATATCCCTCATTTGCATATGCAAGAAGTGCATCGGTCAAACGTCGCATTGTCGACCGAAATACGATTATCCTCCAAGAGCGTCATTAATATTAATAAGCGGATAACTTAATATTCCGCCTAATTAATAGTTAATGTAATTTGTTAATCGATAATTAATTATGTTAATTAATTGATGCTTTTGACGAAGAACTAATTTTAATTACATATACATCTTTGAAGCATGCATTCAAAAAATGAACAATTAGATGAATAATAAAATAAATAGATAAATAAATTAATTTTTCCACTCAGACACCAATTTTTACCAACGGGCATCAATTTCGTTTGACCTCAATCTTTCTTGACCTTACCTTGTCAGAAGCTATTGATCTGCTATTCGAATTAATCATCCACATATGTTATTCATTCATTATTCATTTTATCGTTTATTTATTTATTTATTCGTGTCTTTGACATTTTTATATCTTTCTGTCGATCATAGAGTGTCATTGAAAGTCGTGTCCTGTATTTGTGTTTGTCCAAGCCAGTATTTGTCCGTGCCAGTATTTGTCCATGCCAGTACTGTCCAAACCAGTATTTGTCCGTAACCAGTGTTTGTCCATGTCAGTATATGTCCATGCCAGTATTTGTCCATGCCAGTATTTGGACATGAAACATTCCCGCCTGACGTAAAAAAATAACGTAAAAAATGTTTGTAATTAATTGATAATATCTCTGATATGTCTACTCAGATATTATAATTGAAATAATTAATTAATGATGAGTGTTCATTAGTTTTAGCATGTATTATTATTATTGTTGGTTATTGACAACAACGACAACAGCAATAATTATAATTATAACTAATATTAATAATAATAATAATAACAATAATTAATTATATTGTCGGTTATTGACAACAATAACAACAATTATCTTAATAATAATATAATAATATTAGTCAATATAAAAATGGATAACATTAATTACTTGCTATAAATTATTATAAAAAAATAAATAACAATATTAGTATAAAAATATTTCATTTATACTTGTGATGCGAATCATTTAAAGTAGCTGTTTTCTAATTAGTTGCTTTAGTTTAAATTAGTTTATTATAATTATTATACTATTATAATTAGACCAATAATAAGTATTCTTTATGTTCTTTTTATAACTCAACTCCTCAAATTCAAATAAATATCCTATTAAAACATTACATGTACATTAAGATGTATTCCTCTTTTAATAAATAATTATTTTATAATATAGTTTATATTATTTATAAACTGACAACATTTCCAGGTATAATGATAATAAGGATGATAATAATTATAATTTTATATTTATTAATGAAATTATATAAAAATCAAAATATATAAATCTTAAAAAAATGATTAATCTCTTCAGATATTGGCGGGCATCGATTCTCGATCCGGGAAAACACTTGACTCGACTCTGGCTGTCGATCCCGTCATTGATTGCTTCGAAAATGATGGGTGGATGGTGGATGGACTATGGGTGGATGGTGGGTGGACTGTGGATGGACTGTGGACGGATGGTGAGTGGATGGACTGTGGGTGGATGGTGGATGAAGGGTCGATGGATGGATGGAAATGGCGAGCGGGATAATAATAACTCCTCCAGTGAATCCATCCTGCCCTTCTGAAGTAACTGGCTCTCAGGCCGCCAAACTGGACTCAATGGAGGAGCATAAATCCGGAACCGAGGGGGGACTGGGGCACCATTAACCTGGAGTAGATCACGTGATCTTTAGCTCCCCGCTCGTACGACGACGCTTTCTCTTCATTCGAGGAAGGAAGGAAGGAAGGAAGGAGTGGATGTCTCGCTGCGTGTGTTTGTTTGTCCGTGTGTTTGGATGTGTGGTAAGCGTCGGTGTCTTATCGGTTGCTTGGATGGGTGTGTGGCAATGAATTTCTTTGTTTTGTTTCTGGAAAGTAATTTCAAGATGTTTTAAAAATTGTCGACATTTTTTTTATAATTCATTTTTATGAAGCTTTTTTTTAAATAATCAAAACACAGTCAATGACAAACAATGGAGAAACTATGACTACTTCTATCCAGACTCAACATAAGTTTTGAAACAAAAAAAAAAAATATACATTCATTAAAGTATATTCATTAAAGTTTTAAAGGTTAGACAGGAGTAGAGAGTGTCTCGCATGACTGAACGGACTCGAGTGATGCCGAAGGAGTTGGTCTGGAGATTGGTCACGGTTCACTGGAGGCGTAATCACATTTCCACGCCCCTCCCTCCCCATGGATTTCTCGGACTCCTGCTTTGGGTGGAACGAGGGACAAGATGTAATTGGATAACATTAATAATAGTGATTATGCTTATTATAATAACAATAATAATAATAATAAATAATAATAATAATAATAATAATAATAATAATAATAATAATAATAATAATAATAATAATAATAATAATAATAATAATAATAATAATAATAATATAATAATAATAATAATAATAATAATAATAATAATAATAATAATAATAATAATAATAATAATAATAATAATAATAATAATAATGGAACAATTAATTAATTAATAAGCCAGTAATGCACCTTATTTGCTACTTATTTTTAATTAACGACTTACAAAGTGTTCGAACATTATAATTGACAAATTATTTTTTATATCCGAACAATGAAGGCATGGATTTATCATTTAAACGTCAATAATAAGAATATAAAATTCAACATTTAGAATTTAATTATTGAAAACAAGGGAGGAAAAAAACTGATTGGTCGTTCAAAATTCGCTACAGTGGTTTCTCAGGATGACTGGAAAATCGGGAAAACATGTTCTGTTAGTCATGCGTGTCGGGGGAAGTGATATGGAATGGATGGATTGAATGAATGGATAGGCAGATTAAATGAATGAATGAATGGATTGACGGACGGACGGTTAGATGGATGGATGGATGGATGGATGGATGGATGGATGGATGGATGGATGGATGGATGGATGGATGGATGGATGGATGGATGGATGGATGGATGATGGATGGATGGATGGATGGATGGATGGATGGATGGATGGATGGATGGATGGATGGATGGATGGATGGATGGATGGATGGATGGATGGATGGATGGATGGATGGATGGATGGATGGATGATGGATGGATGGATGGATGGATGGATAAATGCTTAAGTTTGATGTATGCGCCTCTTTTCGTGTATTTAAAAATTTAATTTCATTAATTAGCGGAAAGCGATGAGTTTAATAAAATGACTTGCACAATAATTTAAAGTATACATCGTCATTAATTCAACCTATTCACAATTATTCCTACTCAACACACACACACAGACACCGCAAGCATAAAAGAGGAACAGAATGCAATTTTTTTTAAATATTAATTGTAAAAAATTAAATAATATAAAATATTAAATGAATGTAAAAATTAAATAATAAACAAACTCAAAAAATTACTTTTAAGCAGAAAAAAAAATATGCCGAGAATAATGAAAGATTTATTCCAAGAATTCCACGTGATGAGGCGACGTCTCTTTAAGCCGGGGGAAGAATCCAAACTAAGAAGGGGAGATTGAATGATTGACTGGGATTGGACGCATGAATGGAAGGATGAATGCATAGATGGATGGATGGATGATTACACGAACGAATGAATAAATGAATGAGTGAATTAATTAATGAGGCATGAGCCTAATTAACATGCGCTATCGTTCTTCATTTGTTTATTCAGTTAGTGGCTGGGTGGATGGATGGATGAATTGATGGATGATTGAACGAATGGGTCTATGGATGGCAACGTCAGCGAAAGACTGGCATTAGTAATACAACGTCGCATCTCACAGAGTCTATTGAATCCAGCCTATTCACTATTCAGATATTACTCCAATCTGCTTTATGACCGAATATATCCCGCCCATAATCCCGATAGCCTCTCAATCGCCGATTCGAATACTTAATATCATCGTCGTCGTCGTCGTCGTCATCGTCGTAATCATCGTCGTCGTCGTCGTCCTCGTCACATTCCAGGCTTTATGGCAGCCGTCGTAAACCCATGCGGGATTGGCCCGGTTATTTCTTCGTCCTCATTTCGTTGCCAAAGCGACCCTCAGTGCAATGGTGCTACCACTGGTGGGTGGCCAATTGCCCCTGGCCAACACCTCCGTCGTCCTCGTCATTAATCATCGTCGTCATCGTCATCATCATCATCATCACCATAGCCAAAGCCTCCTCTTCAGCAGAATGTCTGGCTCTCGTGTCGTCCTTCTTTCCATCCTGAAACAACGCCTCCAGTTTTCCAATTCCACGTCATCAGCCTTCACCTTCCCGTTCCTCGTTATGTGACTCCGGGGAACTCCAGCGATGAGCGGGTAATGAGTGGATGATAGTCTGGGTTGATAATGGGTAGGAAATGGGTGGATGATGGCGTTGACGATGACGACGATGATGACTACGTGATTGTGGGTGGAATAGGGTAGGACCTGAGCAAGAGAGACTGTATGATAATATGGTGGATTGTTTGGGAATTATAAAAGGTAAGGAGTGGTTAATGAAATGGCGGATGGTGTATGGTGGATGGATTGTAGGTGGATTGTAAGGAACTGCTCAGAAAATTAAATAAAATAAAAATAAATACCAAAAAACAAAACAAAAAATGAGGTCTAAAAATGAATTTTAAACTCGACTTCCCAAGTTAACGAATTGATGAAGAAGTTTCAAAAATCCCCGAAAAGACTCCTGTATGCGGCAAAATCCGCTCGAGCGATTCCGGAATCAATCAATCATTCAATCAATCAACCATGCAATCAATCAACGGACAGCCATCGGACCACCCAACCGATCAACCAAACTATCCATCAACAGACCAATCAGTCAAGAGTCAGCCTTCCGAGAATTGAGATAGGTCTCTGTTTCCTCATTTTTTTTCAGTTGGCAAAAGACCCTGCCCCGATCGACCGAGGCGGGGTATGGACGTTGGGTGAGTAGCCACTTGGGTGCTGTTGACATCTGTCAAGGTCATCTTAAGGAATGAAGTCGGGTCCGAGTAGGCTAGTGAAGTTGTAGTGAGAGTTTTGCGGAAACAATTATTGTCCCTCAAAATGTCTTGTCTTACCCTTTCTTTATCTTACCATCACTCTCTTCCTCTGCATGTTTGTATGCGTTTGTACCGCTGCCTACTTCTAAGTCTGCTTCAGTGAGCTCCTGTATTCGTCAGTTAGCTTGCATAGAAATTCATTTAGTTGTATCCTTTTTTTTCCGTCCCATTTTCATTCTCTTTGGCTTTGTTACGCTTCGGTGATCATCTTCCGAACGTGTCCAGGCCACGTTGTAATTAAAATCCAGTTCCTATCAAATGTCTCCACGCCTGACTCAACTGGAAAGTTGTATTACGCTTGTTTGGGTCGAATTTTTTTTGTAAAGAAATTTATTTAGATTAAATGGAAAAACAATAGTAGTATTTTCGTGTTTTAAAATTGTTTTTAAACTTGTAGTAGAAGATTTTAAAAGTTGTATAAAATATTTAATTTCTAATAATTTGTCGAAAGTTAAACAATTTTAAATTCATAATTATAATTAAATAAATTTTAACCGTTCGCAATTAAATACATTTAATAAATAACCTCGCAAAGCTATCAATTAAAGAATTTATTATAAAAACTAACATTTAAAGATAAATTAAAATTATTTTGACATTTATATCGAATAATAAGAACAATAAATATTGATAATATATTTTCATTGTTATTTTCATAAAATTTGAATATTTTCAATTTCAATAATATTGGAACACCAAAGAAAAATCCTTTAAAATCCTTACACTAATACTTCATGTGCCTCTTAATTAAAAATGTATAAATATATTAATGTTAATAATTATTAACAATTTAAATAATATTAATATCTTTTATTATATATTAATTGGAATATTAATAAATATTAATATACTATATGATAATATTAATGTATTTATATTAATAACTTAACAGTTAACAGTAGGATATTAATAATAATGATAAAATTATTAATACTTTTTTTAATCATCATCATCATCATCATTAATTCATTCATCATAAACCACCTTACATATAATAAAAAAATTACCATTTTTTACTAACTTCAATGCGACATTTATAGACAACGTGAATCATTTAACCTAATTAGTAACTTTAACTTTAATAAAAATAATTGGAAAATCTTTTCCTCGCAGCTTTTTTATTTTTTAATTTTGCAAAGTGCTGCCATTCATTTGGACATGTTCATGATAATGGGGTACTTTTTTACGAAATGAGGTGACATTGATTGCTTGAAGCATGTTTTTTTTTTAATTATCGCAGAAAATAAATTATTTATTTTTATGAAAATTAGCTTTATCGTTAAAACGGTAACGTCATCGACGACGACAGCAGTAAAAGTCTTTAGAATTTTAAATGGTGAATAATAGGGAATAATATCGATATAATTTACTGTTTATACAAATCACATATCAAAATATCGTCAGATATTCATAAAAATTTGCAATACCTTAATTACATTAATTTATTAATTAATTATTAATTGTTTAAAACGACAACGTACTTTCCCACCACAACAGCCACAGTAATAACAACAACAACAACAACAATAATATTAATAATGATAATAGTAATAATAACATTAATATCAATAATGATAGTTACAATAAAAAGAATAATAATAATTTACGAACATTATTTGTTATAAATTAACTTTTAATCGCTCAGAGATTCGAGACACGAGCAGACGACATCCGGCAACCGTAAACATGCCGCTCACTTTCTGTCAAGGCTCGACTTTCTCTCAACGAATGGAGCAAAGGTCGCAGGGTCAAGCGCTCTCTGGCGGGAAAGGTCAAAACATGTCTAACAAAACTTCCACCAAGGGAGAGGTGATTTCGTTAATAGCTTGTTTGGATGACCTTTTAGGAAATGCTAGTTGTGATGAGAATCTCACCAAGGGTATGGTTAGGACTAGGAATAGAGTTAAGGGTGTGGTTGAAGTTAGGGATAGGGTTAAGGAGTAGGGTTGGTTAAGGGTGGATTAAGGGCAGGAGTAGAGTTAAGATTAGGAGAAGCTTAGGGTCAAGGATAACGTTAAGGTTAGCAATAGGGTAAGGTTAAGGGCAGTAATAAGGGTATAGTAAGGTTAAGATTAGGATTAAGAATTTAGGAATAGTGGTAAGGTTAAGGCTAGGGATATAATTAGGATTAGGAGTTTAGGATTAGGGGTATGGTTAGAGCTAGAGAAGGGGTCAGGTACAAAAAGCCTAGGGTTAGGTTTTTGTCCGTCATTGAGCCAACAATCACAAAAGAACATTTATCGATAATGACAATGAAGGGGCATGTAATAATAAACTTTTTAGAATTCTTTTGTGAACGATAAAATAGTTACAATAATTTCTGGCCGACATTATTATTATTATTATTATTATTATTATTATTATTATTATTATATTATTATTATTATTATTATTATTATTATTATTATTATTATTATTATTATTATTATTATTATTATTATTATCTTATTATTATTATTATTATTTAAATATCTTAATTTAAATATAAAAGAAGAAACTTTTATTTTTATCATAAAATTTTTTTCCCTAGCATCACATAAAAATATGCTTATCCAATATTACGTGCCTACCCCGAAAATAAGCCCTAGTTAATATCATCAGCCGTCTTTTAAGATCTGTTGGAAAAATAATTTAGCATAATAATTTGTATTGTAATATGTAAATATCAGACACCCCCCGAAAATAAGCCCTAGAAAGTCTTTTTGAGCAAAAATTAATGTAAGACACTGTCTTATTTTCTTAGGAACGCGATAATAGTTTTGCATGGATGAATCACATCGACATGTTTTAGTCATGGTGACGTCATGGTCAGTGCCCGAGTCACGTGTCGAGACGTGATTGGTCAGCAGCGATTGATTTGCACCGCTGAAGTGTCTGTCAATGGTTTAGGATTGGAAAATATTTCTAAACAAATTTATTCCGGTTTAAATTTATCCTGAAATTAAAATATTTTTGAGTTTTTGTTTATTGCTCTTAAATAGAGTTTTCTATATCGCCTCAAAAAAATTTTTTTGAATCATAGCATGCAATGTATCTGATTTAGATTACGAACACAGTTGAACAAAAATTTAAATTTACTGGAATAATAATTAATTGAACAACAACAAGATCAACAACAACAATATTCTCGGTAGTAAAGCCACATTTTGTGCATAGTCTTCAATTTGTCAAGAATTGATTTATGGCAACAGAGACATCCATTAAAAGCAGTAACAACAACAGCAACAACATTAATAATAATATAATAATAATAATAATAATAATAATAATAATAATAATAATAAATAATAATAATAATAATAATAATAATAATATAATAATAATAATAATAATAATAATAATAATAATATAATAATAATAATAATAATAATAATAATAATAATAATAATAATAATAATAATAATAATAATAAATAATAATAATAATAATATAATAATAATAATAATAATAATAATAATAATAATAATAATAATAATAATAATAATAATAATAATAATAATAACAATAATAATAGTAATACTAAATTGAAGAAATGGGGTCGATGACGACGACGATGATGATATTCGGTGATGTCATGTTAATAACGTTATTAATAACAACAATAATGCCAACCAAATCCATATCGATGACAGTGACGATAATGATGCCGGTGCTGATGACAACGATGATGATGATGATGATGATGATTGCGATACTGAGAGAAAAAGCACGCTTTAAATTCATTCCTATGAAATAGCAACCAAGTCATGTGACACATCGGGCGTGACGTCAGAGATAATCCGACATATTCGCCGAGACAGTGTCACGCTGGGCAGAAGAGATTATAACCGAACCCTGCTCTCTTATTGGCTGTCTACAATTTCTTGCGCTGCGCCACCAGAAGTAAAATAATAATGGAATAAATTTATAATTATTAATATTATAATTTTTTGTAATGTTTAATGTTTTAAATATATTTTTAATAAATTCGCTCTTAATATGCCGGATTACTGGAAAGTCGTACTAAAATGTTGTAATTTAAATTTAAAAAAAATCTATATTAATCAACATATTTAATCAATGTATTTTTTCATAAAATTCATTATATCACTATTAATAATTATTTAAAAGCGATTTTTAACTATTTCAATTCAATGGCCATTTTTATATGGAGTCCATATTGACGAATGTCGACTGATGTTTACAATTACAAGGAAAGATATCATTTGTCGAGCATTTGTTTTGTTTTGGCTCGGAAAAAAAACACTTTTAAAGGGGAAATCCATGCATGCAAGAATGAATGAATGAATGGATGAATGAATGAATGAATGAATGAATGAATAAATTGATGAATGAATCCCTGACCGTTGTATGCTTGATTGTACAGTTAACGAGTTTCGAAAAGGGAGTTTTAAAAGAATGAATAAATAATTACGTAGTGCTCATTAGGCATATTATAAATATATTTAAAGTAAAAATATATTTAGAGTAAATATATATATGTATAAACCATGCATCAGATGCATTCAATCATCTGGATCATCCATGCATAGTTAGGAGCGTCCGATGTCGTATCGAGAGGATGATGAATGTCTGGAATGTTATAAGTAGCAGAGGAGGAACATCGATATCCTGATTTTGATTCATTTCCTGTCTCTGTTATACATTGTTTCCGTGATAACAACGTCATTATACTTTGCTTTGGCATTAATAATAATAATAATATTATAATATTATAATACTTATTATAATTATAATTACAATATGTCTAGGGTTATTATGAGTTATGATTTACTGTGATTATGTTAATACTAAAATATTATGATATTATATCATTAAAATAATATTCAATAAGATCTAAAATATCTGAGTGTTTTTGATTGTTAACAGTGCCTTTTAAATTATGCCATGGATGCTTTCGGCACTTTAAATATTAGCTTAAATAAAAAAATAACAAATATTATTATTATTATTATTATTATTATTACATGATAATATAAATTGAATAATATAATAATAATAATAGTATTATGAATGTTTTCATTATTGAATAATTATAATGTTATTACTATATTATATTATATATAAATTATTATATAATCATTATATAATATTATTATTATATTATATTATATTAATTATTAATATATGTTATATTAATATTATTATTATTTATTAATAATAATTTATATAAATATTAATTATAAATATAATATTAATTTTTATGGGTGAAGTTAATAAATTAGTAAATAACAATTTCTGTTCTCTGCTTTTATTGATTATGCTTTGATTAAAGAAGCTTTGTTATTAGCATTGCAATTATTTCCGTCATCACCGTCGTCATCACCGTCGTCGTCATCATCATCTTCATCGTCATCATCATCATCATCATCATCCCCATCATCATCATCATCGTCATCATCAGCAAAATCTAGTTACTTCCTACCAGGTGCTTGTTCATGTCGTTTTAATGACTGTTTCACGTCACAAAACTTGTACTCTTCGTCTGAAACTGACAACAACAGCAACAACATCATTAACAGCATTAACAACACCAACAGCATCATTAACAACACAACAACAACAATATTGTTGCTATTGTTATTATGAAGTCATTAATTACTCCCATTAATTATTATTATTATTATTATTATTATTATATTATTATTATTATATTATTATTATTATTATTATTATTATTATTATTATTATATTATTATTATATTATTATTATTATTATTATATTATTATTATTATTATTATTATTATATTATTATTATTATTATTATTATTATATTATTATTATTATTTTTATTATTATTATTATTATTTATTATTATTATTATTATTATTATTATTATTTATTATTATTATTATTATTATTATTATTATTATTATTATTATTATTATTATTATTATTATTACATCCATAATAATGAAACGGTAGATCCTTCAGGAACTGTCGGACTAGGAAGTGCCCGCGATTTCCACGGAGATCAATACTGAGATATCATCTTTGATTTGGGATCCTCCGCTGGATCGAGATAAGATAAGAGCGGCGCGAGTCGAGCAGACGATCTAATGAGAACTACAGTGGAGGAAGACGATGACGACGACGATGGCGATGGTTATGATTGTGATGATGATGATGATGATGATGATGATGCTGATGATGATGATGATGATTGATGATGATGATGATGCTGATGATGATGATGATGATGATGATGATGATGATGATGATGATGATGATGATGATGATGATGATGATGATGATGATGATGATGATGATGATGATGATGATGATGATGATGATGATGATGATGATGATGATGATGATGTTGATGATGATGTTGATGATGATGATGGTGGTGGTGGTGGTGGTGATGATGATGTGATGATGATGATGATGATGATGATGATGTGATGATGATGATGATGATGATGATGATGATGATGATGATGATGTGATGATGATGATGATGATGATGATGATGATGATGATGATGATGATGATGATGATGATGATGATGATGATGATGATGATGATGCTGATGATGATGATGATGATGATGATGATGATGATGATGATGATGATGGTTGTGGTGGTGGTGGTGGTGGTGATGATGGTGATGATGATGACGATAATGATGCAAGTTCAAAATTTACTGGGCTTCATTTCTTAATTCCTCGCTTGGGAAATGGAAAAATGAAATGACTTTTTTAAAATGTTAATTTTCACATTCATATTATATTTTTTTTTATTAATATGAATATTAGAGATTGTTTTGAAATGGTTAAAAATTATTAAAAGCACCATCCTGCTTTTTTTTAAAATCTTTGTTCACGTGTTCGCTTCCCTCTTAAATTACGTCATTTAATGTTCTAAAATTATTCATACAAAAAAATATTTAATTCATTAAATTTATTTTTAATTAATTCATTTATTAAATTCATTTTTTAGAATAAATCTACTTCTTAATGAGAGGTGAAACTGACGGAGGCCAACAACGGAATTTCCAATAATTGCAACCTCACGCCCCTTTGCACTCTTTATCGCCCACGAGATAATTATGGCAATTAAATTATGCAGATATTATTTTACATTTATATTATGAATTATGTGCAATTGTTAAGATTGATGAATGGATGAACGAGTAGTCGACAATTTAAAGCAGAAACGTAATTGGGGGGGGGGGGCTGGTAGAGGGAGAGGGGTGCAATGACCCCCTTGACTTAAAGCAAAAAAAAGTCCATCTCCGCAAGGTGCGCCACGGTTTGCCCCCTTTGAAAAATGCTGAAATGATGTTCCTGATTTAAAGGCTTGTATTGATATCTTGCCACATGATGTAATAAAATTTTTTAATAACTATTAATTATTGTTATTTGAATAATAATTTTTTAAATAATTTATTTTTATTATAACATAAATTGTAAAATATCAAGTAATATTATTTAATTTTTTTTACTAATATTGATACTAGTCTTGCCAATATTAGTTAATATTATATTATTATAACATTTATAACAATGCAATCATATAACTAAACATATACGCAATTGTATTATTATTAAACATTATGATTCATAATCTAATTAAATAATCCTCATACATTCTAGTAAAATCATTTGCAATAAAAAATTATAAAAACGTAAATAACTGAAAACAAACAAAAAAAAATCATAAAAAGCAACTCCATATTTCCCGCTATTTTGAATTAGCAGGGACCGTGCGAGATTATCGAACTTACGTGCTCTTGAGAGCAGATGAGACATGAATGACAAATCGGAAGAAGTCTTAATATGTCTCTTTGTCCTATTCTGTATGTCTCAATTCCTCTTTGTCCTATCCTGTATGTCTCAATTCCTCTTTGTCTTATTCTGTATGTCTCAATCCTTCTTTGTCCTGCTCTGTATATCTCAAATTGAGATTCCCAATCACTCCTTGTGTTTCAATCGTTCTTTGTACTGCTCCGTATGTCTCAATCTATCTGCGTCCTACTCTGTGTGCTTCAATCTCTCTTTGTCCTGTTCTGCAAGTCTCAATACCTCTTTGTCAGTTTGTCTCTTGATCTGTTTGTCTCCGTAACTCTCTGCCCTACTGAAGAGACTTCTCTGTCCTGTTAAGTTAATCTCAATTATATTTTTATCCTTTTCTGGCTTCCTCTTACATACTACTATGTTTCTGTAAATCTCTGTCCTACTGTTCATGTTTCTCAGTTCCTGTCTGTCATGTTCTCTGTGTTACTCCATATCAAGTTGTCCTGTTGAATATGTTTCCGTTTTCGTGCTACAATTGGATGCTTCAGATGTCTGAAAAAAGACTTGATGAGGCTTATTCGTCTCATTTAAGAGTTCTTATAATCTTCTTTATTGAGTCACTCAATGTCCGTGTGATCATAATAACTATAGACTTCAATGACATTCTAAACTGTCCAATTACAATTTATTATTGTGAAGGACTATCATCAATAATTTTTCATCTCCTCCTCCAACTAATCTTTCGTTTCGGTCTTTCGGTATTTCGGTATTTCTTTGTCGTTGTTTCCCAACATTCGGATGTTTTTTTTTACCTCGCCTGAGTTTCTGCCGCAAACATGCAAACAAATTGGAATACTTAGCAATGGTTACATTTTAAGGAACAGAAACTTAGGTTGTTTGATGAGTGACGATAGTCGTTATTATTATTATTATTGTTGCTGTTGTTATTATTATTATTATTATTATTATTATTATTATTATTATATTATTATTATTATTATTATTATTATATTATTATTATTATTATTATTATATTATTACTGCTGTTGTTATTATATTATAATTCCCAATCTACTCAACAGCAGTAAAATAATTATAATTATTATTATTATTATTATTTATTATTATTATTATTATGATTATTATTATTATTATTATTATTATAATTTATCGTCATAATTTACTTGTGATGATGATGACGATAGCGACGACGACTAGGATGATGATCTCGACCACGTCAATGATGGGGATGACGGAAGTAATAGAAAACAAACAAACGCCCTCCAACCGGATGGAAGTTCCCATGACAACCTCTTTTGTGTTGTTGCCTCTCCTTCCTCTCACTTGCTCTTTTCGTGATCGTCATCATCACTGCAATCATCATCATCATCATCATCATCATCATCATCATCATCATCATCATCATCATCATCATCATCATCATCATCATCATCATCATCATCATCATCATCATCATCATCATCATCATCATCATCATCGTCATCGTCATCGTCATCGTCATCATCATCATCATCATCATCATCGCCATCTTCCGCGCCTCATCTTCGATTGCTTGTTATCTCAAGATAACAAGGAGTAATGGAAAAACTTTTCCAGAAGACGGCGATGATAATGATATTGATGGTGATGATGACATTGATGGTGATGATGATATTGATGGCAATGATGATGATCATGATCAGAATGATACTGATGTAGTGTGATGTAGAAGAGCCGCATGTCTGATAAATCACGTGGAACTCTTTCAGTGACTTTGCTATTAATCGTGTAATAACCCCAAATCTTGATCATCATCATCATCACAACCATCGCTATCACCATCATTATCATTACCACCATAACCATCATCTTTATCATTATCCTGGCCATCATCATTCATTATCTTTTTCATCTTCTCTTCCAGACAGGAACATATGGATGGACAAAAAATCAATGGGATAATTGCCATAAGATTGCAAATCGATCGAGCCATATTTGTTTGATTGCATTTGGTCAATAAGCGACTAAAACAAATATTCTTTTCTGCTCTGTCATGCCTTCGAAATCATGGTGAAGTGTGAGTATTTCGTTTCGTTCTTTCAATTGGGCGCTACATAAATGCATTGTTTATTATTCGCTTAATTCAGCTTGATGGAAATTAAATTTAGTATTAAATGGTTGTTTCAGCCAATAAAAGTTATTTTTCAGTCTGATTTGAGATTATTGTTTACAAATGTATGCCATATATAATGTCCACATTAGTATTGATCACATGCACGTCGTTTTAAATCCTAAACTTAGTTTACCATGTTTTAATTACCATGTTTTTACAAGCAAATTTATTTATAAAAAAAATTAATAATCGAATTCGTTAGTCCATTCGATCGATATCAATGGATCATGCCAATGCGAAGAAACGTACGATGGTGAATTTAATTTCTGTCCGACTAAATTTGAAATAAAATCACACATTTTGTTTATTACTGAACAAATATTTTCTATAGAATAAAAATATTTTAAAATACGTCCATTTATGCACATCGCTGGTAAGGCCCAGGTATTTTCAACTGCAGGTGTGTTTTGGTTTCGGCAGATAAATATTTTTTAGTAGAAAATGTCCAGAAAGTGTTAAATTTAAACCGAAAAGTTTGAATTGTTAAATTTTTACATGATGAGAGAAATCCTAGCCGTTTGTTGTCTTGTCGTCCTATTTAATTCCGGTAACTTCCATTTCATTAACGAAGTGATTTAATAGCTGACATATTATTTCTTAGAGTAATCTAGATATTTGAATTTGAAAGTCAACTTAAATGTAAATTTATTAAATGTAGTTTGTTTTGAGTTTTTAAATTCAATGAGAAAAGTCGCTCAGAAATCGTAAAATGGAAATGATTTCCTTAATGTACACACATTGGATTGTAGAATTTCTGTTTTAATGACATCAGTTTTAAGTCAAAATTTAGTTATTAAGATGAAATATTTTACATAAAAAAAATGAATATACAAGGATTTAATCTCTTATATGGTAAACCACATATAACCACAGTAATCGACTAATGATAGAAATGATGCTGTTGCAGCCTACAGCTTGGAGTGTTACTCTTGCAAGGATCAGGATGGAAATAAAGACAAATGCATAAAAACTTCAAAACAGTGCGAACAGAACCAAGACGTTTGCTATTCGAGCGTTCAGTGGAGAAGTAATCTGCTCATTTAACTTTTACTTTTTGTATGGAAAGTACTTTTGCTTCGGAGTTGCAAACCATCTTGCCTTGTTATTCTCTACGCTGTATTCAGTCTGTTTAGATTTAATCTTTTCCTGTTATATTTTGATCAGAGGTTGATAATTTTTTGCCCTTGAATTCTAAGTTATTAATCGTAGCTTGTGATTATGCGTAAGTTAGTTTACTCTTTATTGATTAAGCTATTTTTCACAACATATAATTATTTGCAACATACTACTAAATCACTTTTATAATATAATAAAATATCCTTTTAGATGCATGGTTATTACAAATTATGTATTTTGTGGCATTTACATCCAATAAAAACACTGCCGGTGTCATCCTAATGTAATGTGTAAAAACTTAATAATGATTGCAATGTAATCATAATTAATTCATCTATTATTACATCATCGTTGCAATGTAAATAATCAATAATGTTTTACAACTCATCGTCTCACTGCCCTTTTTAAGTTCCCCCTTACTGGACACCCAGAGGCAACAGGATCCACTATTTGTCGAAGGATTGCGACACGAACGTCAGGTGCCAGCAACGGGAAAGAGAAACCAGGAGGTACTGCGTCAGGGACTGGTACCTCGACTGGAAATGCCACGAATGCTGCTCAGGAGATCTTTGCAACTACTATGTCACGGTCAGTCGACGTTTTTCTATGTGTATGGCTCTTGAGGGGTTCATTTCAATGTTTTAAGCTTTTCAAGCCTTAATATAACGCAAAGGTGGTTAAGGGATGATATTGAGGGTATAGCCCCACTGGTATAAACAGCCTATGTTGCTTAAGTATGAGATTAATTTGTATAACTTAGGTTGAATTAGATTCTCGCATACCGTCGTGACCTCTTTGCCAAATCAAAAAAAAAAAATTTTCTGAAGGCTCAAGTGATTTAACGGAACATGTTAACTTTTTTTTAAATGTAATCAATGCATTCAATAATGTTATGTTTATACTTTTCAGCTTGGCTCAAACAGAAACAAAACCCCAAGCCTGATACTATTAATAATTGGGTCCATTTCTTCATTCATTTGTCTGAGAACAGCCTTATGGAGACATTTATGATGCCTTGACATTGCTGCCTATAAGCTACTTAATGCCATCAATACTTTCCAATACCTTGATTTCAAATCCTTGGTTTTCATATTTGATTTCTGTCACGTTTCACCTTCATACCGCAAATGTTCCGGGACCAATTTGACTGTAAACGCAAAACGCGAGAACAGTCCAAATCATCTCAGTTATGCAGCAGACTACAATCAAATAAATAAATAAATAAACAAAAACGCGAGGACAACCCCAGCGAGAACGAATTTATGTAAAACACATTCAGTGTCTACGAATCAAAGAGCAGGTTTAACTCCACGTCGTTCAGACGTCCAGTGAGGAACTCACTTGCACTAAAAGCTTGGGGGCTATTACTAAAAAACTATTACTATATTTATTTGACAAATATTAGTACAATTTATTAGAATCTTTACAGCTCTAACTTAGCCAATGGCAACACAATGGTGTTTTAAACAAATTCTTTCGTAAGAGGGCTTTGATTCTGCTAACATCTTTGCCCGTCAAGGCTCACCCCTAAAACTTTATTTGTTCACAACCTCAACTCTCACAAAAGTCAAAAACATTACAAGTCTCTGTATTAAAACATTAAAGCATACTATGACACAAAGACATACAAAGTTCTCACAAGTCACCAATAATCATCATCAGCAATAATAATAATAATAATAATAGTATTAATATTAATAATAACAACAGTTGTTTAAGGACAATCGTAATAATCACCATAAATAACGGAGCGAGTCGAAAATGTCACTTTGGTTTGCATCGGGTCGATCAGAACGGTCGGAGTCCATTCGCACGGTAGCACAAAAAACGCTTTTTGCCCTCAATTTGGAACCAGCTGCCAACAGAAGTAGGAAAGTGATTTGAACCTTTCAAGACCAAAGTGCTAAAATAATTTTGCAATTCACCTCTCGTAAGAGATTACCATTAAATTGCAGTAAAATTTTGTAATAATGTTTTAGTAACGACGACGCCAACGAATGTTAATATCGTTTGCACTCATGACAACATCCCACAAAATAATAATATAATAATAATAATAATAATAATAATAATAATAATAATGATGATGATGATAATAATATCATTGGTAATGGAACAACTACAGATCCACGAACCGATTAAAAATCCATTTCATCCTCAGTTCAATCCGTCCGTTCACATGCAAGGGCACACTCTCTCAAGAAAAAGTCACACAATATAACAGTGTATATATCGTAGATTAATATGCATCCATACGAATGTACATACGTACATATAGTACATACATATACATATATATACTTGCATAAGTGTATATGTATATATATAATATAACATGTAGACGAATAATTATTGTCGAATATCAGCTGCTCTGATAGCCTCCTGAATTACTAAAATCACTATGAAACCATCGCTTCAGTACCAGATCAAAATGAGCTGGAGACTGAGGGGTCACCCCAAAAATAATAAAATCTCCTAAAACACATACACACGGGCAGACACAGACGCAAACACGTACGCACAGAGCTCCGAGTCGCCACCAAAACCATTCCGTGAAAACTCTCGACATGGTCGAGATTAGAACTCGTCGAGAAATCCATCAGTCAATCGATCGACTATCATTTGAGCTTTACGCTTTTTACGACCGGGCAAAACCTGGAAGACCTGTAGGAATCGGAGCGCACGAAAAACCCGAGCAACGGCAAAAGACGAGATCAACGAGACGGTCGTAGCCGCGACATGGAAAGTCGACGACTCCGACACGCATGCAAACCGATGGACGACGTAAAAGAAAATATGAAAACATCAGACAATATCAAAACATCGGTAGAAACACCGAACGCACCCGCACCAAAAACCGCTCGACAAAACAAAGGCCGCAGACGGTGGACGACGAATCGAGACAAAAATGGACCGCCTCGATAAGGCCGGAATAAGACGAATGCAGATAAAGATCATCAAAGTTAGAAGCGCATCATCCTAGGACTGACACCATCACGAAGACAATTTTGCTGCAGTGGCTCTCGAATGGCTATGTACAGAGGAACGGAGCCTTGGCTTCGGGCAGTACCACCATAAATAAGAACTGATTGGCTGGCAAAGAAATTTACAGATCCTAAGCATTCATTCCGTGGAGCACCAATGGGACCAATAATACGCAACTACCACGACAGAGATTGCGATGACAGACCTCGGAAAAATGTTTACACCGAATAATACGAGTCGATTTGAGGGAGAGATGCCGACACAAGAGAGAGCAGTCGATCTATGAGCATTCCAAAATATCGTTAGTAAAACAATAATAAATAATAATAATAATAACAACAACAACAAAGGCTATGAAGGCAGTAATAATTATACCCATAACGATGACCGCAATAAAAAAGACGACAACGAAAATACATCGGGCGGCAAACTCCCGAATGATACATCTTGAAATCTCAATCCATGCACGGAGATGCATCGGAAGAGCTCGAACGAGATATGAAGAAGTGTTTTGTATTCGATGGGAAGGCACAGACACGTCGGAAGGTTACTAAAAAAATATATAAATTCGCTTTTAAACGTCCGGGTATCAAAACTACAGCAGAGAATGCAAAATGCAGCAGGAAGATGACAGGAGAATCGAAGCTCGGACCCGGCATCCCGTGACGCCTTCTTCTCTCTTTTTGGAGTCAACCTCACGCCGACTTTCCTAAAATGACTCCGAAACGACGAAACGCAGGATGAACGACGGGAAAACCAAGGGAAGGACGGAGATGATGCGGGAGATGAGGGGAGGCGTGACTAGAGCTTCGGGCTTGAAAAGCGGTTCTCGATAAGGCGGTAGATGGTTAATCGCTTTGGCATCCTTGAGACTAAAACTGCATGATGAAGTAGGAACGTGACGTGACAAAAAATCCTATTAGGCTCGGAACGTGCGTAGAGGCAGACGACTTGCGAGGGACTCCTTCGCGAAACAACGACGACACGCCTGCCTTAGAATATCTGCGACGAGAGGTTTGCGGAAGCGTCCCAGTCTGTCCGTGAGATTGTCACGAGGCGAAAAGGTCACGGTAAAGAGAGGGTAAATGGTTTGATTTTAATAGAGAACCGAACGAGTCCAAGATGGAAAATCGATAAAAAGGAGAAGAATAATTGAATTGAGATACCATTTCGCGGACGAGAATTCACTAAGGAGTTCATTCGTTGGTGAACGAAAGACGGTACCGAGCATTTATTGATATGTCTGAGAACGATGGCTATGCCGAGGCAGTCAGAATGCGATGTCGAGTGTCGTCAGTACATGTAGTGCTGGTTCCTGGGTGGGGTGAACTTGCTGAAGTGTTGGTCCCTCATGTTTTGAACCATCGGCCCTCCGCACTGAAATTAATTACAATTACAGACGACAATAACGATCGCACGTCAAGATTGAGATTTTAAAGTCGACGTTCCAGACCGTCGTCCGTCCAACCAACCTCTCCAGGATGATCCATGACCGACGTGGAAGTCTCCGACCTTTCCTGAGCTTGCTGGCACGAGGTAGCCGACCCTCCTGCCATTTGGGCGAACATCATCTCGGGGCTGATGGGGTACACCAGAGGCCCTGCTGCGGGAACCATTCCAGGCATGTTCTGTGATAGTGACGGAAATGCATGTGGGACACGATAAGATTTCACAACAAGTGGTATGTAATGATAGTATAAGAAATGACTCACTGGCGAGGTCCATCTCCACTGGTTCGGAGACTGCCACTGGGTGGGAGCAAAACCGGCAGGCTAATGGATAAGAAATAGCATAATTGCTATTACATGAAGGTTAATAAGATGTTATTATTATTTCGTTATCGTTATTATTATTATTATTAATGTTGTTGATATATTATGATTACTTGTTATTGTTGAAACATCATATCATCATCATCATAATTGTCAACTTTACAAAGCTCTTTTTCTTTTTTTAAAGAATTAAGTACTGGAGAATGTCCCTCAATAAATCAAATTGATTGATGATCACGTCAATGGATTGAATGAACCACTCACAGGAGAAGAGAAATATCCAACAGATTGAGGAGTCATAAGCACAGGATAAGCTGATGTCTGAAATACAAAAGTATAAAAAATATATTAAAAATAAAATAATAATAATAGCAATTGCAACTAGCCATGAAACAAAGAAGACATTATTAATGTCCTTTTGACTGGTAATTATACAAAGCCCATCATTCTACAAAAGGTAAAAAAGTTTCCATTCCATCATCATCATCATCATCATCGTTGATGTTGTTGGAGGTCGTGGTTATTAACATTTTTAATGCCTCTTCCAAGCAGAATGAGGACTCATCTCAGAATGAGTAGGCCGGGGAATTCCAGGAAAGAGAATAAGAGTGAAAATGAGAGCAAAAGCAAAGACCATACCAAGTCAAGGTGGAATGTAGCGAATGGATGTGGCATAAATCTCTCAATTCTGCACACCTGTAGCATCGAAGACTCACAACAACAACCACAACAACCGAGAATGAAGGATGTGCGGGAGAGTTTGTGTCGGTACAAACCAGGCAGTTGGTAAGCAGCCAGCGTCCGTGAACAAAAACAAAGCGAGCTCATGGACCGGCATTCCATCCAGTCGCTCATCTCCGGCATTGAACCTGCTCCCTCCGGCTCGAGATGCGCGTTCTGGTGCGTGCGGATGAATTCCAAGCATCCACGCACTGCTTCACAGGAGTAGCGGCACCACGCACAACAAAACATTTCGACTAACGATCGGACAGGAATATGAATATGAGAATGAGTAAGTAAATGAATATGCTTGTGGTCCTCTTACTGGCTGACCCGATTATCAACATGACCTCGAAAGAGCTCAGTCAGGACTCTCAGTAGAAATCTGAGACTGTCTATGCATATCGCAAGGCAAAAGAATGAAGTGAAAATTTTCAATGAATAAATTATTATTATTATTACTGTTATTGTAATTATTATTATCATCATTATTATTATTATTGTTAGTATCATTGTTAATGTGGTGAGATTCACAATTTTTCCTATTGTTAGGCTAACAGCAGTATCAGTCTTGCATTGCCTGCATTCATACAAAAGTCTCCAAAGACACGAGCGAGCGAGCAAGAGATTGGTTCAAGAATAGAGAAGGAAGGAACATAATAGAAACCTGGCTCAATGGATCCCATAGCTCACGCGATTGCCACGGCCCCCACGACGAATAAAAATTATCGAAAGTACAATTTCTTTTTAAACCCCTAACGACAAACATGACGGCGACAAAGCACAAGCAGGTCATCCACAGACCTTATAAGACAGAAAATGATAATACACCATATCAGCCTATTGTCGGTATTATTATAATTATTATCATGTTACGACTAACTAGAACAAATTTTGAAAAAAGCTCACGTGAGCCTGAGGCGAGAGCACGTAGCCATCGGGATGACAGAGCACCATTGTGTTGGGGAAGGCGTACAACCCGTTCTGGTAGATGTAGGCAGCCGGTGGCAAGTTGGGTTCTGTAGGATGTGAACATGCATCATTTCTAGTTTAATTTTTTTTCTGATTATCCTGATCTGATATCATGCGATCAAAACAAACCAAATTATCCGACGATCGTTTCGAACAAATTTACATAAATATAGAGACTCGTGCAAATAAGGAGTAAACTCTTCCCATAATTAAGAGTGGTTGTGTTAATGACAGCAATGTCGACGACGAAGAGGACGATCATGATACTTTCATCGTACTATGCGAAACCACTCACCGCACAGTTTGGGGAACGTCTGCTGGAGAAGAGAAGAAAATAAAAGAATTACAAACTCTTCAACAGATTCAAGATGTTATAAACAAGCTTCATGAAAGGTTTTGCAGAAAATGCTCAATAAAAATTACTCTTTAAAAATTGAAAGAGGTTGAAAGCACACGAGGCTACCTGCTTTCTGATAGCTGGTCCAACATTCAACTTCCTATCTTTGAAGATGAGGCTGTCACCCTGCATCATTTGATATTAGAATAGAGTGATTACCATCTGAATAAAATTTCAGGCGATTCATAGCGGCCTGAGATGAAGCAAACTCGTAGAGCAATGAAGCCGAATAAAAAAAAAACACGAATTGTCTGAAATTATACTTTTATAGGCCTTACAAATGCTTAAAATGCTCATCATGCTTCTTAAAAATACCAAACAATTACTAAACACAGCTCAGTGATCAGATTAAACTTTTCAGGGATGGTTTTAATGATTCTTCCACATTTTATCTGAAGGAAGCTACTAACTTCCTTCTTTATAATCCTTTCTGCATCTTCCTGATTCTCGAAGGTCACGAAGCCATAACTAGATCGGAGAAAAAGATGACGTGCACCGGAAGCCTCAATAGAAAGTCTTGCACATTAAAGATCAAACCTTTTACTGATTCCTCCCCTGTCCAGTATGATCTTGCAGTCCTTGACTACTCCAAATGTGGAGAAGAAAAACTTCAACTCATTCTCAGAAGTCTGTCAAACAAAAAGAGAGGAACCAGATTATGTCAAGGTTGGATTCGATACAAAAGCACAAGGTCTAATGATAACATAAATGCTAACATCGCTTGAGATCCCTCCGACGAAAACCCTGTTCGGAATGAGGGTGCCGAACTTTGGCATCTGCCCGGACGTGGAGCCAGGAGTTGGAGTGAGGCAGAGAGAACTTTCCCTTGAAGATGTCTGCATGTAGAAAAAAAAGTATAAAATGCAATTCCACTCATGAACAAATTATTCATTCTTTGAAATTAATCACAGGTTATTATACATGAAAGCAATGCACTTATTAGTTGCAAGAACGTTGTATCTATCGACATGATAAGCAGAATAAATAAATGCATATGCAGTAATTCCAATCTGCATCCAAAAATTGAAAATTTTGAAATAAAATTTTGTTTCTGTAACATTTAAATTTAAACCAAAAAAAGGTGTTTATATAAGCGATGTTTAATGCATTGCTTAAAAAAGTAACATTAGGTTAATTACGTTAAAATGTAAGCAGTTTAGATGAATAAGCTTAATCTTCTCTTACATTAAATTTTGTAGAAAAACTTATGATTGTCAAAGCAAATTAAAACATTAAAACGTTAATTAAGCTATCACAACGAAACCTGGTAACTAGTAACTACATATAAACTTCAAGTTGGACCCTCCACTAAAAATCAAAAATCCGGAATAAAATGGCGGCAAAGTGGCTTCGGCAACGTTTAATATTGACCAACCATTGAAGGAAGACGACGTCAACGTCTAATTCAATTCAAGCTTAATGAAAATGCAGAAATTGCAAGTCGCTATAACACAAAGCAACTGAGCCCGCGTATACGAAGAGCGGCTTTAAAATGATTATCTGCTATTCTAATTAGTAAAATAAAAACTCACTGCTAGTTTATTCATTTGCATATCAACTTTAATCCGAACGAGAAGGCAAACGGCGTGAGAAATGTAGAATTTGAAAGAATTTTATCCAGAGATAAATGAAAATTTCGACGGTTCGACTAAACAATGAAAAACCGCACTGAAAACACAGGCACGACTTACAGGCAGAGTTCGTAACTCGACCCGGATGATAACAATAAACAAAATCCCGAAATAGCAACAGCTCACTAAGCGCGTATGCTCAAGGGCCAAGACGAACAATACAACGCCAATACGTTGCATCCATTAAGTCAGCTAAGGGACTTCAGTATATATTGTGATAAAAAAAATGAAGCAGGAAGCCAGACGTCAAACATTTCAAATGAGACTTACCATTTTTGTGCCCGGAAACAAATTATCTAGCGGTACAGAAATAAATCCCAGTGTTGTCGCGAAATGATAAATTCTATCAAATTCGCACGATAAAATGTTTGACCTCCACAAAAAGGTTTGCTTCCAACGTTCGATTAATCTTAAGAAAAGTCGGCCACCATTAATATTTAATCAAGAGCTTTCGACGTCGTTTTTTGTTAAGAGTAGCCAATGAGTATGGCTCTAGGCCCCGCTGAACGCACGCTGATAACTTCTCGCGCCAACAAAAGAAGTATTGAGAGGGTAAAACGGATTACATATTTTACAATTATTAAGCTCAAAAGTAATTTGTTTAAACTAGAATGGCTTTGCTTATTGCCCAAATGATATAATTAAACAGTCATGCTACAGCCAACTGTTATTTTGAGAGATACAATAAATTTATTTTAAGATAGCATTGTCGACACCCCTTCATAAATAATGGATGCGTCCATGCAAATGGCGCAAATTTTATCCAAAGGATATTCCATAATTTATAATAATACATTGCATTAAATATTCAAGCGTTTTTGTTTTCATAAAACATGTAAATATAAACACAATTTTAATTTAAATATATAATTATAATATAAAATAGCTTTACTGGTTTCTTTATAAAAAAATTAAGTGATGGCACAAGCTGAAGCGAATGAAATTACGTGGTTAGTTAAATTAAATCAATTAATTCCGAAATCTCACAATGTCCCATCATTTTAAGCTTGTCTCAAGATTTACGCTTAAAGACGCTTAAGTCTTTATCAGTTTTGTGCTTTGGAATTTTTAAATTGAGTATTAATAAGCACCATTGTATAATAAATCGATGAAGTTAGTGAATCTCAAGAAAATATGTCTGTGGTGCCGAGTTCAAATATTTCCTATTTAAACAGTGAATGAAATTATTTTCTGGCTTAATAGCATCATTGTTCTTATTGTCTATTGGAAAAGGTTGAAGTCGGTTTATAAAAAAAGATTTATTAAAAAACCAGGAACACCGTGGCAGGTTCAAACATTATCTCATTATCCGGTGGTACTCAGAGAGAGACTCCATAATATGTTTTCTGATATAATATTTACTTCGCTTTTGAATTCGATAAATTGAGAAATAAGTATTCCATTACTGACATACAATTAAATGTTACTTATTTAAAAATAAACAAACAAACAATATTAACAAAATATTTTCTCCTATTACGTCAACGAGAGTTGATGGGCCACCTGATGAGCGAAAAGTAATTGATGAAGTTATTTCCGAAACATCGTATGATGAAGACGAGTTCATAGAACAAAGTATATTTAAAATAAATATGTTGACACAACTTTAAGAACAGTTATTTAAATTTAAACCCATAAATAATGACTGACTAATTTGTAATTTACTGCAAGAACACAGTGGCGGATTTAGGGGCTGAGCTGGCGTTGAAGGCAATGCCCCAAGTGATTTTTAATATATAAAAATATATTAAAACTATTTTAATTAAAAAAAAATCATTTTGTATCATTAATTTACGCATTTAGATGAAAAATGTAGTAGTTGTCTCCCTCCCTAAATCCGTCCCTGGTTCCAGTGTATGCCCCCAAGCGCAAAGCGTTCTTAGATCAATGTGCATATGTTTGAACAATTGTTCTTGTTCTCATTTTTCGATACCCAATCTATCTTATTTAGGATCTTGTTGATATTTTTGTTGAAAAAATCAATTCATCTAATCCTATTTTTGTTTGATTTATTGTCCTGTTAGTTCACCGAGGATAGACGAAGAATGTTTTGCACGCAAAAAAGTTATCGACGCTATTTTACATCTAAGGCTTTTTACAAATTACAAATTTTACAAATTAACTTTTAAATCAAGTAAAACATCAAGAAAAATCGAATCAGAACCTTTGTCCATTCAACTATGTCCGACTTAATTGACGATCCGAACAGCAGATGCATTGTTAACACACCTTGTTATTGGATTTCTCTCATCTAGCGGTGTAAACAAACTTTGAACGTTTGATGATACCTTTGCTAAAGTTCATTCGATTTGATTTTAAGATTAGGAATGTTCTCTGTCCGAATTCTTAGGCATAAGATTCAATTGACCAGCCTTTCCAAATCCTCTAACCGTGTAATGTAATGGAAGCAATTTAATCGGTTAATTAGTCATTTTAATTAGATAACCAATAGAGCAGATGTTTGACTCTCGGAAAATCTCAGATGGCCGTGACAGACGGACGGACGGACGGACGCACGAAAGCCGCCTCTTCTCGACTTTCATCATCTCTATCCGACCGAGAGTCAGATTCATCCTCTCATCCATCCATCCATCCATCCATCACTCGTGCTGATTATCCACGCTTGAATAACTGGATTTTGCAAATCGTTGGACCCAGTCTCCGATAAATAGAACCATGGGGTCTGTCGTGCGGAGCAAGTAATTATCTTTTTTTCCTTTCTTGAAAAAAAAAATAGCAACAAAAATAACAACTCCTTTAGTCAGCCTTTGCGAGTTAATGTTTTATTTTTGAAGATTTTACTTTCAACGCATTCAGGGTGTCGCTAACGAGGCCGATCTGGTATAAGAATCAATGAGTCGATTGCTGGGATTTGAACACAAGAGCTTCGAATCGAGCCTCAGAATTCAGAGTTCTCCGCCATAACCAGCCCCCATGGTTCTATGAATCGCCACAACCTGATTGAACGTCCACCAATCACGCAGTTCAATCAACAATTCATCCATCAAGCATCCAATCCGTATAATCCACGCATAATCCTTTTACGGGCTAACAGCTGTGCGCACGTAAACATATTTTCACCATCGCCCACGGACTGACTGAGCCTTGCAAATGCAGACGAAGAATTCGAAATCATCACCGATATCCTCTCGTTCGGCAGGTTGCTTATTTCGAACCGAGTGGACTCTCCTAAAATCTCCTCCTAAAATTGGTTTCATTTCAAGGCTCGTCTGTCGTAGCAGCGTAATAGCATCATCTCTTAAGCGATAACAGTAATCGATTATCGTAGCGTAATTATATTAACGACAATAATTCTTATTTCAATTAATAGTAATAATAATAATATTATCGAATAACATCAGTTATAATTCTACTGACACGGATTTGGAAAAACTAAGACCAATCCTGAACTTAACTACCAGCAGCCACCTTTCCATCGACTACCACTCAGGCGGATAAATCCACTCTGGCTGACTTAAATGTTACCTGATGTTCCGAAGAAAAGAACCACTTTTGAGAGAACGAAGAACGGAGAAAGGAGAAGAGACCTTGGACGCCCCTGTGACGAACTTCACCGAAGGCTTGGCCATGGCAGACAACACCACCATTCCAGCTCCTGACTACCATCAGCACCATCAACACCATCATCATCAGCGTCACCAGCCGTTCTTCCTGCCAACGGGCGTCATCGTCGTCTTCGTCTTGGCGTCACTTTGTGCCATTCTGGGCGTCATATACGCCTACGTCTACTACACTAAGATCAGCAAGTCGGGTCCCTCGTCAAAGAAGAAGAAACGAGCCTTGAAGATGCCAAATGGTGGTTCTGAGATGCTGAGGGTTGCCCACGTCTACGACGACGAAAAGAACTTGAAGGACTCTTCTTCCATTCCTCCATCGACTCACGTCTTTCTCTTCAAGTGGAGACGATGATGAAGTAACAAAGTTTGATCAAGAACAAAAAAATAAAATGAAATTTAAATTCAGATTCAGATACAGATTGAGGTTCACATTGAAATTTTAGATTCGAATTACAGAGTTTGGAATTACCTCGTTGCTATGGAATCAACTTGCGAAGGATTATTAAACGTGACTTGTTACCTCAAACATGACAAGACTTTTTGTGGAAGCCAAATCTTTAGAGAACGTGACGAGATATGCTCTACTACTACTACTACTACTTGGGAAGGACTCTTTTTGACATGTTGACATGTTGAGGTGAAGTCAACGATTTATTGTCGTAAGGTGTTACGTTTTAATCAATATTTAATTCCTTTTTTTCTTTGTAAACTGTTTTGTTTATTTTTTTATCGGTGACGTAATCAATTACGTTAATGAGGTTGCGTTTTTGTTCTGCAATGTACAATAATGAAAGACAGCTTAACGTATTCAAACAGTGTGAGCCTTCACTTGCATTGCATTATGTATCGCATTTATAAAAAAAAAAAGAATTAGCCAAATTCATCTTCATGTATTGTGTAAGATTTTGTAAATTATTTCCTAATAATTTAGAGTTTGAATGAAAGTGTAACTTTAAAGTAACTTAATAAATCTGGTTACATCTGTCGAGGCCTTAAAATGTATAGAATTTGTTGAAGCTATGCGTTATTATCGAATATTGAATAAATTATTATAATGTCGCATTAGTGCCACCAATCAATTTGGGGTTCATTCATAAACTGTCATATGTTCATGAATATTAAATACCAATGTTGTTTACTATTGGCTCTTTAACTGCAAATAAAAACTACCTACAGCTTTGTATCACCTGTATCCTATTATTAGGGAGTTACCT
>JAJTWR010000205.1:1345000-1400000 GCA_021613335.1 Whitmania pigra | reverse complement strand
GTTTGAGAATTACAATTACTAGCTATTCTCCAAATATCATAGAAGTCATGAAGGACAAGCAGTTCCATGCATCACTCTAAATAAACAAAATTTAGTCTGACAGCATTTTAATATTAATTCATTACTTTTTACTTTACCCCCCCGGTCCGCATGACTTTGACCCTTGTGGACCGCCACATATCTGAAAAATACGTAATGTGGACCCCGGCCAAAAAAGTTTGAGTACCCCTGATTTAGACGATCAGACACGCCCTGATGCGTATGTCTGCCTTTGCTCGTACAAGAATTAAAGCTAACGATATTGATGAAGGTGATGTTGTTGTTGATGATGATGACGACGACCATGACGATGATGATGATGATGATGAAGATGACGAAGAAGGCGATGAACAGTATTAACGATGACGGCATGGATACTTACAGGTAATAATAGCCAACATTAACTTCGACAAAAGCAACAAGCTCTCATGCTTAATTGGTACTTTGTATCGTCATTATAATACTTTGTGTCAACATAGCAACGAAGTATTTGTTTGAACCTGTATCCATGACGACGATCTCTGTTAGCGGGAGGTCGAATTTGTGTTCCAACCATCCACCATCCTCAGACCACGTGGTCAGGTTTCTGTCGCAGAAGCATTTGAAGGGATTGCAGGTGAGTTTCTCGCCACAGCTGTGTGTTATTGTGAATATTATGCTTATGATGATGATGATGTTTATTAATATTATTATTATTATATTGTAATTATAGTAGACCATAGAATGTCGATAATACTTGTACTAATGATAATAACAATCATTACTATCAACTTATATTTTCGCTCACTTTATAGCCATTTATAGCCAATGACAAAGGTGATGATTAATGTCTGAATCACCTGTTTTGCTGTCTTCACCTTTACAAACACTCTTGCTATCATACGGCCACTATCATTGCCATCATCGCCGACGTCGACATCATCATCATCACAACCACCATCATCATCATCATCATCATCATCGTCATCGTCATCTTCATCGTCATCTTCATCGTCATCGTCATCGTCATCTTCATCGTCATCGTCATCGTCATCATCATCGTCATCGTCATCATCATCATCATCATCATCATCATCATCATCATCATCATCATCATCATCATCATCATCATCATCATCATCATCATCATCATCATCATCGTCGTCGTCGTCGTCATCATCATCATCATCATCATCATCATCATCATCATCATCATCATCATCATCATCATCATCATCATCATCATCATCATCATCATCATCATCACCATCATCATCATCATCATCATCATCGTCATCATCATCATCATCATCATCATCATCATCATCATCATCATCACCTGCACATTGTCGGCTTCGTGTTGCCGGCTGCAGCGACTGCAGTGGCGTTTCCCCAATAGGCCATTTCATCTGAGTACTGGTTCTTCCAATAGACTAATCTTACTCCAGTTTGAGAGTTGATTGGAAAGTTCTTGCATTTCCAACTCACCTGTTTGGGGGTTAGGTAAGATGTCAATTGGACAGGTGAAAAGGTGAATGTCAATTGGTATTGAGAGTGGTCGAGAGTGCGCTTGCGCGGCAGGTTTCGAAACATTTCGGGAGGAGTTGGTGTCAGGACAGCCATTAGGTCACGTTTGTGATCCTTAAATTCAGGGCTCAACCATTCATGTAGCCAGTGGCCTCACTGGGGGTGTGCAGACCCCACCAGGGTGATACCAATCCTAATAACGCCGCTTCATGTAGCGCTTCTCTTTCCAAACGCTAGATGAAGAAATGTGAGGGTGACTCGAGTCAGGGTTTGAACACCGTACAGCTTGGCTAATCCCCCTAAGATTCAAAAGTATGGAAACTATGCGCGTATATCGTATATGCCACTTAAAGGAAACTATGTTCGTATATCGTATATGCCACTTAACCACCTCATCCGGTAAATTTGTAGTAGGTTATCTCGACAGATTCTAGTTTTACAGACCTGTTGCTTACATTCCTTTGAATTGTAGACTAATGTATTGATGTTGTTACTGCTCATTTGGACGTTGTTGCTCGAGTAGACGAGTCTGTAATTTCGTCGTTGCGTGCCGTTGAAGACGACAGTTTCGTAGGCTTCGTAACTGGAGTCTAAGGGAAAGAAGTTTAAGAACAAAACAACAACAACAACAACAAAAACAGAAATAGAATTTCACATTAGGATTGTTTCGAACAGCACGTCATAACAACCACTGTCGGCGTCATAATAAACATCATCATCATCATTATCGCTACCACCATCGTCATCGTCATCATCGGAATCATTAACACTATCTTTCCCCACTAACATCCTTGGCATCATCGTCATCAAGACCGACTCATCTCAACTACTCACTGACAATGGCGGACACTCTTCCTGTTCCGTCTGAGGAGCAGTACACGGTGGCAGGTTTTGTACTTGGAGTACTGCCGGGGAAGGACAACTGAACGAAGGAATTATCCTCAAGTCCTCGGTCGAATGCCTCCTGACAGCTCTTGACTGATAGTGATGACGATGATGATGATGATGATGATGATGAGAATAATAATAATAATAATAATAATAATATAATAATAATAATAATAATAATAATAATAATAATAATAATAATAATAATAATAATAATAACAATAATAATAATAATACCGTTCGGTGTGCACGAGAATCTGTTACAGTCCTTGGTCTCCTGGGATAAAGTGAAGTTGAGACATGGAAGCGAATGGATTCCTTCCAACGTTTGATTGCACGTCCTACTCCTTAACCTGGATCCGCCACTACCACAGGTGGAACTGCAGGCACTCCAGGTGCTCCAGCTAGACCATTCCGCCGGAGCTGGAAAGAAATAAATGTTGAATAATGCTGAGGTTAGGTGGCATGATGCTGACGATTTGAAACGTGTCATTGGTTGGATAGCTCGATTCCAAGGCATACAGGTAATTAATTAGTAAAGTTTAGCATCAAAACTACTATCATGACCGCCATCATCCTCATCGTCATCGTCATCACCATCATCATCGTCATCGGTATCATCACCATCGCCACCCACTCACTGGGACAGACTTGCATTTTGCACTCTCGATACTCCTCGGGCTTTCCTTCGCACGTGTTGCCACCGTTCTCAGGCACCGAACAGTCCCTGTACCTCCTTTCTGACCCCGTTCCACAGGTCACCGAACAGTCCATCCACCTGCTCCATAGACTCCACTGGCCGTCGACTGGTAGAGATGATGATGATTATGATTGTGATGATGACGACAACGACGACGAAGACGATGATGATGATGACGACAACGACGATAATGATGATGATGGCAATGATAACGATGTCGAATATGACGTCGACTCACTCTTGCACGGATCGTCATTGCAGAAATCTTCGGACGTCGCTCCATCGACCGGACAGTCCTTACCCCCGTACTTGGGCTGAGTGCATGACCTACTGCGGATCCTCTTTCCACCCCCGCAAGACACGCTGCAGCTGCTCCATTCGTTCCAACTTTGCCAGATTCCGTCGACTGATAAAACCGGATTTATTATTACTTCATGATCGGCGGAGTTGTTAAATAAATTAATCTGACTTGTTCATCGATAAATCTGGATTGCTTGTTTAACTTGATGAGGATAGTGATTATAATGGTTATGATGATTATGATGATGATGATGATGATGATTAATATTATTATTATTATTATTATTATTATTATTATTATTAATTATTATTATTATTATTATTATTATTATTATTATTATTATTATCATCATCAACATCATCATCATCATCATTAACGATGAATTATTAATATTAGAATCAAAGGGCCGAACCTGGACACATCTGAGTGTTGCACGAATTGGCTTCAACGCTTGAACCGTTGCAGTACGACCCCCCGTACTTGGGCTCCACGCAAAATCTGACCCTCGTCTGACCACCGCCCCCACAGGTCACGTTGCAAGATGACCAGGCGTTCCAGCTCAACCACGTGCCGTCCACTGGTGTTGAAAGTAATTGACGTAACAATGGCATCATCATCATCATCGTCATAAATTTCATTATCATTACCATGATCATCGTCATCGTCATTCATCCACTCACCTGGACAAGGCGGAAGAGTGCAAGGCCTGGTACCTTGACTATCCCCGGGGCACGACTGACCTCCATATTTGGGTGAGGGAACGGTGCAATTCCTAAGGCGCAAGGATACACCGTCGGCGCAAGTGACCGAACACTCCGCCCACTCTCCCCAGGTGCTCCAGCGGCCGTCCACTGAATACCGGTCAAAAAAAAAAGGTTAAAGAATAATCTAGTAAGTTAGTTTGGCGGTATGTTAATTGATTTGTTTAATTTATTTATCAATAAATAGGTTGATATTGTCTCCCCATACCTACACACTTCAAAACAATCTTCGAACCACCCCTGCAGACGCCGATGGTCCAGTCGGAGTGGGGGCAGGCCACAAGGTTGGTCTCCTGACCTTGACATTGGAAGTCCATGTTCAAGGACGTCTGGGAATCCATTGCTATGAACTGACCTAATTGCAAGCCAATGATTCGATTAGAATTTATTTGAGACGAATGAGTACTATTTGTTGAAATAAAAAATTGTAAATCCGTTAATGTAAAAAAATTTATTAAGTTAATTTAAAAAATAAAATCAGGTAACTTTAATAATTTACGTTTCCCTTACTAGAATAGGCTCCACCTTTGAACCCCATTTGCTTGCAAGCCACGTCCCCATTGGTTTGGATCCAATTTTTTGAGCAGATGGGCAGCCAATCAGCTTGGCTTTTTATGAAAATCTGCAACGTGCCCTCTCCAAATGATTGATTTGTGCTTTGATTTATTGACGTTTGGACTGAAAATGACATTTTAAAATTATTCAGTTAGTACTAAATATTACAATGTCAATTGTTTCATTAAGTCCGTTGCAAAGCTAGATGATTGGACGGTGCACCCGAGGTTCGAATCCGCGCTGCCGTCGTGAGAGACGGAATCTTAACCATTAAGCCATGCGGGCGCACAATTACAATATTGTAATTATAGATCATTAAATAACCATCGCAGTCTAATGACTGGCAAATCCTGCTCTCATTGGCCAGTCCGAAACACGTGACCTGGAGGTTAGAGTTCAAGCAGGTCCTTGACCTGGTGCTTGTGCCCTCTCCGCATTTCTGAGCTGTGGAACAACCACTCCATTCCTCCCAAGGGCTCCAATCTTGATGATGATGATAAATATGTTATTATTTAAATGTAATTATGCTAATTTTAATTTTATTAATTATTCATTACATCTAAGTGGATTTTATCTTGCCATCACACTTTGTTAAGAAGCATGACATCATTTATAATATTTATTGTTGAATTTAATCAACTGACAAAAGCTTTACATCCGTAATGAATACAACACAAAAAATAAGTTTATAAACACATAATAAAATATTACAAAATAGAATATTTCTAAATTGAAACCTAGCCAAATAAATCTTAATTAATCTAAATAGTTATCAAAATAACAACAAATCAATAAATCAATAAATTTATTAAAACTTTTAATAGAAATAATCGTTAAAATTTGAATAAATTAATTAAATTATAATAAATAAATAAATAAATAAGTAAATATCATTCCCCGACTGACATGGGCACTCTTTTACGACGCAATGGTCCAATTCCACTTCAGCCCCGGGGCAAAGTCTACCATTCATCTTCGTCATGTCCGGTCTGCTGTAACAGGCCCTCCTCCGTTCTCTCACTCCATCTCCGCAGTTCTTGGAGCAGTCACTCCAGGTAGACCAATCCGCCCAGGTGAATTCGACTGCAGAGTAAATTGAACAATATGTTTATTGTTCTTATTGTTGATGTTGTTGTTGTTGTTGTTGTTGTTATCATTGTTTACAGTTGTTAATATTGGTTGTTAGCATTAGCTACTGATGTTTTGACTTGTCATTAAATTATATTGTTTATTTAAATTAGGGAATAACTTACAATAAATAATTAATAAATACAATAAGATACATTTATCCCCCAGAATAAAGTGAGTTACATTTTATTCAAAATGGTCACGTTAAAGGCACCTGTAACAGTACAGTACGGTCCAGTCCACATGGGTGAACAGAGGCAGGTGAAGACATTGCCGAACCTAGAAAGACAGGTTCCGTCGTTTGAACATGGAAGACTCAGACAGGGATCTGCTTTCTTGAATTGGAAGATATTTTTAGTTATTAATAGGACAATTCGGTTATTAGAATATTAATATTACTATTTGGTTATTAGTTATTCAGTTATCGATATTATTATTGTTACTATTTAACAAAGGACTAATGATTGTATTTATTCGTCAGTCAAAATTCAAAAATTCTGGAAAAATTCTGCAAAAACTAAAAGGCAAAATATCAGCATTTTGTAGTAAATAATTTTTTTTTAAAATTATAACATGTTACTTTTGTTCAACAATTATAATAATAATATTAATTATTATTACATATTATAAATACAATAATTACATTAATTATAATAATTAATATGTAATAAAAACTAATGTTACAATTATTATTATTATTATTATTATTATTAATTATTATTATTATTAGTATTATTATTATTATTATTATTATTATTATTATTATTATAATTATTATTATTATTATTATTATTATTATTATTATTATTATTATTATTATTATTATTATTATATTATTATTATTATTTATAACCGTAATGATAATAACAACGACAATAGTAACCCACCTGACTAATTACGTAGGAATCCCTCGTGTAGTATTGGACGGAACTCGAGGGCTTGAAATCGAAAGGGTGGGTAGAATGGGTGGCATTGTTGAGTTCGCATTTCTTTGCCAAAGTGTCGAAGTTGTAAGAAAAACAGGTAGATTGTCTAAGACAGGCCATGGAGCATTGGGTGACCATGACGGCATTGTCCACAGACTTGAAGCTATGTCCGACCAACTGGTTGGTCAGGCTTTGATAAGCTGAGGCGTTCTTAAGCCATTCGTAATAATCTGCTATAGATTGTTGCCCTGAAGATGTAGGGATAGGAGAGAAAAAGAGTGTTATCAATAAAAGAAGTTTGGACATTTGTGTTCGAAGAGGCAGCTTTGGATGGTTGAATGTACTATCCTCTTTTCAGAAGTTGTTCCATCAGGGTTTGGCGTTTTGTTTTGTATGCAATGATGTTTCCTAGAAACCTAACTTTCTGCGCACAATATTTCCATGGTAAATACATTTTTAATTTGCATCGATTCTTCTTTGGCACTGACATCATAGCCATCATCAATAATTCTACCAAAATAATAATAATTGTGAAAAATTTCAGTTTGTTTCAATTAGCACACATTTTATATCTATTAGGCATTATCATCTTATTATATTAAAATTTGTTTGGTAAATCAATTTAGCAAATCGCTAAAGTCGGAAATGTTTCTTTTATTTCCAAAACTTAACACAGGGAGTGTCAAGCATGTACAAAAACACATTTAATGTCAAACTTCGCTTTCTCTTAATCTCACTAAAAAATTTTCTGGCTAACTATATAAACTTAGAAAGTAATATTATTCTAATAGTTGGATTAAAATTTATTATGAGAGTTTTATCGCAATGTAAACACTAACAGTCGATAATATCAGTACAGTGTTGGGTGTGTTGGAGACGCATTTCTCTGACACTGATGAAATGGCATTAACATTGAGGCTCGTTAAGAATGTATCTAAGTTTCTAACTAGGCGGCATTATATAGATAAAAAATATTGTTCAAGTCTTGTCCATGAAAGCAATGAGATTCTGTCAGAAGACACATACAAATTCAATAAAAAAATCGGCTTGACTAAAGGTAAGTTAGCTGTGATTTGTAAAGTCGTGAGTCGATCGATGATGACAATGCACTGCAATGGCACAAAATGCTTTCTTTCGCTTGACTAACTTAATGATTTTGTTAATATTTAATATATTTTGTTACAGCGGAACAGAAAGAGTTGATAAGACAGAAACCAGCCTACAAAAAGAACATGGAAACACTAAAAGTTGCCCTGATCGGAGCTCCGAATGCAGGCAAATCGACCATCGCAAACAGGATCATGGGCTGGAAGGTTTAGGAGCATTTCATCACATTTGTTCATGTTGCACTATCTACTCTATGCAAATGTCATTCATTGTTACATTATTGTATTGTTATTCATTGTGAATCATTATTATTATTATTAGTCAGTTTTTCTGAATCGGTTAAGATGAATGTTTGTGACTTTTTCAGTTTGCTCCTGTCTCTGAAAAGGTTCACACCACAAGACACAAAACCATGGGAGTCTTGACCAAAGACAATAAACAAGTGGTGAGAATAATAGCATGATTGAATTGACATTTTAAATTAGCAACTTTGAAATCCTTCATACTACATCTTAAAACTGATTTTAATTTGTGATTAGTTATGCTCTGGGTGTCTTTTTCTCAAAAGACATAAAACAAGAAATTATTTTCAGATATTTTTAGACACGCCCGGTATCATCGTCCCCTCAAAAATGAGGAAGTTGGTTTTCTTTTTTTCTAATCAATTCTAAATTGAGCAAAATTATGGCACTCTACAAATGAACACATTATTGAATTAACATTTGCATAATGGGATTGGACGGATGGACTTGGAGTCTTAAAGTCATTACAAAACCGTTATGATGATAAGTTCTTAATTAATTAATGTCTTGTTAAGCAGTTGAAAACTAGTCAAACTGTTACAAAACCCTTATAATGATAAGTTCTTAATTAATTAATGCCTTGTTAAGCAGTTGAAAACTACTCTGACCAATGATTGTCAAATTAAATTCACTTTTAAACTTTCAAGACATAACTTGGAGCTCAGTCTTTTAGTGGATCCACACCAGGCCCTCTGTGATGCTGACATGAGTGAGTGACATGAATATTAATGATTTCACATGAATATCTAATCATTAGTGAGTAATAGTACTTTTGAACTTTCTTTTCAAAACGTTTTAAAATACAAATTTGGTTTCAAAAGATGGTTCCACTGTTAATATATAGTTTGTATTTAGCACGATTATTACAATGTGATCATCACGCTTGATTATTATTAGCATTTGATCTGCGATATCATAACGAATAATGTTTCAACTTCAATCGTTATCACGCTCCTTTATTATTCGTTAATAATAAATTTCTATTAATAATTACCCAGTAATGGTGGTCGTTGACGTGTCGTGCCTTTGGGGTCGAATGCACCTGGAACCTGAGGTCCTCAAAATGTTGACCTTCCACAAGGATAAGGAGTCAATACTGGTTCTCAACAAGGTATTATTTTTATTTTGTATTCGCATAGCTGGTTAACAAATTTATTGATTAGTGGTGGTTATCATTTATCAGCTGGTTAATAACTTTATTGATTAGTCATGGTTATCATTTATCAGCTGGATAACAAATTTATTGGTTAGTGTTGGTTTCAGTATTTCGTTGGGGCTAAATGTGAATTGCAATTAGAACAGCAACAGTAATCGATAAATGGTAGCCATGCATTCACCAGGAGCGAATATTTACTCTGTCATCATCGATTTCATAATCGATTAATTTAATCAATAACTCTATTAATAATTTTAATAAACTAACCAGGTCGACCTCTTGAAAACCAAACAAGAGCTTCTCAACGTCAGCCGCGTGCTCACCCAGGGTCACCTCGAGGGGGAGAGGTATCAGGAGACTCAGAGGTCGGAGAAACTCAAGGATGCCGGCAAGGAAAAGGAGGACTTTCTGAAAGAACTGTTCGACAATTGCAAAGACATAAAAGCAAGAGTGACTGGGGAAATCGAGGAAGAAGTGCCCGAGCAGAACCCGGAACCCGATTCCGAAGAACCGGACGAAAGGCCGACGGACGACGCCATGCCCTTGAATTTGCCAAAAAAACTAAAACTGAGCAACCAAACTCACTGGCAGTTGTACTATCGGAGTCTCGAGAACATCGGCAGAAAGATTCGAAAGGAGCGCGGCTGGCCTTTTTTCAAGGACATTTTCATGGTGTCCGCTCTCGACGGAGATGGAATATTCGAACTGAAGGTGCTTACTTTGTATTTATTTTTGTCTTGTTGTTTAAATAATAATATATGTTGAAATTTAAAAAAAAGCACTGCTCCTAAAAGCATGTTTTAAAAGAATGTTTTATTTATTTTCATATAACTTAAGTCGTGACTGATTATATTTGTAATATTTCATACATAATTGTTATTTAAGCTGCTTAATTTTGTTTATCAGATGAATTATATCATGAACTAAAGCTTTAAAACGGAACCAGGCAAATATCTAAATAAATTACGCATCATGAATGTATTGAAATTTTGTTTAATCTTTGACTTGCGAATGAATCTCTAATCACTCGACATCAGAATTACCTGTTGGCCTCGACAAAACCGTTGCCATGGAAATACGAAGGGGACGTCGTGACCGACCAAGACCCGAAGGAGCTGGCAGAACTACTCGTCTGGGAAAAGTTGCTCGACAATCTGCCGAAGGAGATCCCGTATCAGATCAAAGTCGTAAGTTGGGGCACATTTTAATTGGCTTGTGTTTGCTTGACGGTTATTTTACCTTTCACGTGCATACATGCACGCATACATATACACATACGTGCAGATTGGGTTTTGATCGTTGGGTGTCATGTCCCCAATGCCAATGGCAACAGCTGTTATGTGTCATTCCAAGAAGCGCCTCTGATTTTATGCATATGGCGCTATATAAATGAAGTACAATTATGAGTTTCTTTTTTTGCAGAAACAAGTTTTGTGGGTTGTCGGGGAAGACGACCTACTGAGAGCTCAGTTTGAATTGTTGTGCACACAACGAAGACACGTGGTTAGTCGACGGAAGAGATTATTGCTCTGCAATTATTGTTTAAACAATGTTTTTATTTTAATTTACACATTCAATCAATGGTATTTTGAATAACGCTCGGTCTGTAATTAAGTTAAATGTTTTTACTTTGCAGCAAACACTCCTCGGCAAGAATGGAGAGACGATCCAGAAGATATCATCTCAAGTCAAACAAGAATTGATGAATGCTTTCAGACGAGAGATGAGTCTTCAATTGATTGTGAAAGGCACAGAAAAAACTCTTCCTAGACCAAAACCACATGCCCCTAAAGTAGTGAAGAAACAAGATTAACTATGCGTTAATGTATTTTGTTGTAGTTAGCATTTTTCTATAGATTATAAATAAATATTGAAACATCATAAAGTGCATCGAAATGGTTAAAGGGGTTTTAGTTTTCTCAGTTGTGGGTATCTGCTTTTTTGTATGTGAGGTAAACATTCTGGGGAAAAAAAATTTCGTGGTTGGAACGTAAGTAGTGCTCCATGCCCGGCCATGATAATGTGACATAATATTCATTTTAAGAAAACTTGTTGCAAACAAAGGCTCTCCAGATGACTGGAACAGATTCTCTCCCACCGGCAAGCGTCACCTGAATACCCACCTATACTTCAGGACTTCATTGGACAGCGAAAACGCAATGCGCTTCTGACTTTATAAATTAATTATTATTATTATTATTATTATTATGTAATTTATGATTGATCAACCCCACCTCTTAAAATCTGTTACAAAGTGCAATGATTGGCCAGTTGATTCCATGTTTAACGCAAAGAATGATTAATTATCTATTTAATTGTTTTACATTAATTTTTAATGTAATTAATATTAATTAAGATATTTATACATGTTTATCTTTAAATATTTATAAAAAATGATGTAATTACTGGCTCAAATAATTATTTATCTTGGTTTACATGTTGTAAACATACTTCGTGAGCGTTTGTGGACCTACGTTTGCTAATGGACTCGGTGATATATTATACATAAAAATAACAGCATTCGACCACTTAAATTGCATAATATCATACACAATTTTTGGTATGTGAAAATTTTGAATTATTTTTATTGCCTTGTTTATGATAGTTCATCGCTGTCATGCTAGAACCCAACGGTGATGTTTGAGTAATGCTATGTTGTTGTTGTTGTTATTTGTAAACATTAAAAATGTCCTACGTTCGACTTTGATTAAAGGTAGTTAAATTTTATCGAATCGAGACTGATGCTTATAACCTATGTTTAAGCTTTTATTTGTGTTTATGGCACAAATTAAATATTTTACCTAATACAATTGCACTTTTCGCTTAGAAATTTCCAACCAAACTTTTGCAAAGGAACCACATTTACTGATATAATAGTGGATGACGTATCGTTTCATTCAACTCTCAATGTTTTCATCTAAAGATGTTTAGTTAATTTTTGAATTAGGAACCCTCACATTCTGGATATGTCAGATGATGAAGAACTGATGAGGCTGAGAGAGGCTGCTCTCAAATCTAAAAGAAAGGCAGGAGCTCAGGACAAAGCGGAAGACTTCAATGCGGAAGCTGAGGATAGTAAACTCCAAGTACGATGCAAATTTACAGTTGGTTTTTGTTTTGATAGTTTTACATTAATGCCAACCTTAATTTATCAATTCCATTCATTAGAGCCATTTTTAAGCTGAGGCTTTCAGCTGTTTTAATATAAAAAAAAATTTATAAATAAAATCTAAAATAAAAGATGTCGTAGGTGAGTTTAACTTTGAAATCTCTTTTCACAGGTGCCTGCCAATTCACCCTTGCAAGTTCCAATGGGGCCTCAGGTTTACCAGCAATTCTATGGTCCCCCACCTCCCCTGCAAGCAGCCCAGCCACCGCTACTGTTGCCCCTTCCTCAACCGCTGGCCATTCCACAGCCCATACCTCCTCAGCCATTGAGCAGCTTGCATTTTCCTGGCTATCCTCCCTATATGACCCACCCTCCGACTGCAGTCATGAACCGAGTGGCTCCCGTTCGTTCGAGAATCAATCAGCTGAATAGCAAGAAGATGGATTTTGGTCGCACTGCCTCTCCAGGGTACAAGTCGAGCAATCTGATCGTCATAACAGGCAATGAATTGGAAAATAACTCCGGCCGTTCCAGGCTCTCCGAGAGAACCTCTGCGCCGACAACTTGCACGGAAAAGAGGTTCCTCAAAGCCGACTGTCCCATTGCCAATGGCACCCAATACCGACTAAGCTCAGAAAAAGAGCATCCAAATCTGGCCAGGGAAGAAAGAGGTGAAGATTTAGATAACCAATTTATGTTTTAGGATAATAGAGTATTCGATGGTTTTCAAAATTAACTTTGATTTTTTGCTAGTGAGAATCAGTAAGTTCGATCGATACAAGATCGATGAGAGAAGCGAAGACGAGGAAAACTACATTTCTCCGAGCGACGACTCGAGTTCGCAGAAATCTGACCATGAAAGCTCTACTCATTCTGACTTTGAAGACTCAGATGCCAAGGATGGCTCTGCAAACGACGAAAGCTTGGAAGTTAAAATCACACCCAACCCTGGTCAAAAATGCAGAGAAAGCGCTGCAGTTCAGCACGAGCAGAATGCAAAGAATGGCTCTTCTTTGGAACGAAGAACGCCCAGGGTAAACGAGGCAACAATCTCGGCTGTAAACAAACTCGGGAAACAAGCGTCATCGAAATCCTCCCAGGCATCATCCAAGTCCCCCGACAGAAAAAGGATGCTCAGTTTTTCAGACGACGTCGAAGACTTCCATCTGGACATTCCCGACGTTGCTGCCGTCCAGGCTTCGAAAGTGAACAAGTGCGTCACACGCGGAGGAGGGAAAGATGTTGAAACAACATCAAGGAATTCCCCAGCAGCTCAACATCAACTAAAAAAATCCCCCCAACTCTCCATGTCATCATCAGAGAAAGAACGGCCTGTCTCACCTAAGGACAGAGAAAGGCCAGCAGACCAAAGCCACCAAAAGAAGCAGCATCGATCCTCCAGGAGTGGGAGATGTCCGAGCAGGTCGAAAAACACAAAGAGCGTCGTGAACAAGGTAGAACATGGCACTACGCCTGCTGTGAGGAGATCAGACAGACCCAAGGAAGCCAAAAGGCCACAGACGAATTTTAAACGTAAGTACGGTACCGTCAGAGACGAATATTACGAGAGGAGTCCTGAATCTTTAAGGGAAAGGACATACAGGAAGGCCAGGTATCCGGGTGAAAGGGATCTACCGGACTATGCAGGAGATTATAGGGAATATTCGCGTGGATATTCTCACCACCCGAGATGCTACGACAAGGCAGACGTTTACAGAGAGCCCGACGAATTCTACCTTTATTCCATCGAGAGACGAGGCCACGATGACTACCCTGACAGTAGGGTCCACGATGGCTATCACAGAGATTACTTTGAACCCCACAGGATCGAAGATGAGGAAAGATATCACTTTTCCCCTCTGCCAAAGAGGTATAGGGAGAGGGACCATTACAGGGATAGTGCTGAGAGAGAAGCATTGAGGATTGACTTAGCCAGGATATATGAAGAAGACCAGTATGTCAGCAGACCGAACGCCGGCAAAAGACACTTGACGACAAACACCAGCAATATTCCTTCTCTGCTGGAGGGGATCTTCATCAAGGATGAGCTCGATAAGAGGTTTGCCATGGAGACTTCCCGAGATAAATTCCGCTCGACCAATCAAAAGGTCGTGAGGTCGGAAGGGAGAGATCATTCGAAGCAGGCCGAAGTCTCTTCCAGGTTGAAAGAAAGCCATGAAAACAAACCAAAGAAGACAATAGAAAACATACGAAACAAGGTCGACAAAAAGATGGTCAGCGGCAAAGAAGCTTCAGATCGAAAGCCATCCAGAAGGGTCGTGGAATCCCGCAACGGAGCTTTGGAGAAAGATAGGGGCCGTTTCAACCCACCGGAACCAGAGGCTAGACCCAGGTTCCACGAGCAATATGACGCAAAAACATCATCTTCCGAGAAGAAGTCACTGCAAGACGGCAGCAGTTCATCGAAAACATTTGAGAGACGCTCCATACATCATCGTCTGGGATCGAAACCAGAAAGAAAGAATGCCATGTCCTGCAAGACAGGATCTCCAGGACTTGTTTCTGCCTAGGAACCCCAACGGGAATTTTTGCACTGGTAAACTTGTCGGAAGCCTGCCCGATCGGTATCCCTCCTCCCAACCTGAAACTGACTGCCTTGGCGACTCCGGAATGAAACGTGTTAAATAATAGACTGGGATCTTGTACATACTATTATTATTATTACTATTGTTGTTAAGAAAGCCATTATTTGTTTTGTACATGTTTGAAATTTGGGTGATTTACATAAATATGTCGGGCCTCACGGAAGAGTCGTTAAATAAAACCAAGGTGATGAATTATATCTACAACTCTCATTTCAAGTCCATGCTAATTTATCATCTCGAAGTAAAATTGCATCGAAGATACACAACTTAAGCCATCTGCTCGAACGACCATTATATGTAAAGCCACGCACCTAAACTTTTCCAAGCGACTGGGGAGGTTAGGTCCCCACCGCTCGACAGGCAAAAAGCAACAAAACGGTCGGCTCCTTCACGCTCCGAATTTAGCGGTGGACTGAATTCGTCATGCAGGTTGCGACTGACTTCTCGTCATCTAGCCGGCGTTTATTGTACAAGTCTCTCTGAACTCCGTCGACGAGACTGCGGACTGCTCGGGCCGATCAAGTGACTCGTAATAATTTAGGATGCGAGGTGTCCGTTGGTAAAACGTCGCGTGCCGGTTGAAAATGTCCGCGCTTCCTTCGTCGGAAAGTGCCGTCGTCTCTCAGCACATGTTGATGGTGACGTTAATGCTCAAGTTGCCATTATCGGCAAATAGCCTTGCAACGTTCGTGTCGAATACGAGACAGTCGCTGCTGTTGATGGCAGATTGAACCCCGTCGTGTATGCTCCTCGGTGTCGCCTCCCACGTCAGTCTCCTTTTCTGCCCGTTGAGTTCCAGTCTGAAAAGAGGAATGCTCACGAATGTCTTGAGAATGAAGGGTCTAGTGGCACAGTTAATGAGGTGAATGATGACAGAAAGCCGTATAGGAGCCGTGCATTAATTCTTTTATAAGCAGATTATTTCGACGACGCGAAAGCGATCATCGTCCGCGCATTACCCATCTCTCGGAAACACGACATCAAGAACTAAACACTGCCGATGTAGCTTACGACAATTTCAATCGAGCGTGACTTCAAAAACAAAGTCGACAAAGAATCACAGTAAGACCTGTAAGCAAAGCTCTCCGCCTGTTTTCGCGTTCCGATCAATTGGACGATGGTATAGAAAAGCTGGTTGCCTTCCGATTTTTCCTGCTTCTCGAGAACGAGCATGAAATGGTGTCCGAAGCAGGTCTGCATCATGACCCAGTCCACGGCTCCGGGTAGGTTGATGTCCGTTGCCAAGAACACGATGTCTTCGCCTTTTGAAAGATAAAGAACGAAAGTAATAATGATAATAACAACAAGTGTATCTATAGCCATGAGTAAGCATCAGAATCCCTGCGAGTAATAGTAATAATAATAATAATAATAATAACAATAACAACAAGCGCATCTATGTAGCGCCACGAGCGTAAGCCTTCAGACCATTCATAATGAAAAATCCTCACGAACCTTGTAACGTTGTGATGCTTTTGTGCTGTTGAAGCAGATGGGGCATGACCTGTTCCAGCGACCCCTGCCACTTGCAAGATGCACCCGGGCACGGACAGTTGTACGGTCTAAAATTAATATTTACTTTAACACACACATATATACATGCAATATTTTTCCTCGACAAATGATTTCGTAATAGGGAAAAAAAATTTAGGTTACTCGTTGCTTACAAATGAAGATGAAACAATAAGTTATCGAATACGTTGCATGATAATAATTGCACTGCAGCTATTGCAATTCATGTTTAAAATGCCAATCTGTTTCTAAGCCACATGAATTGATCTTTATTTTGCAAGCTTTGAAATCATAAAGGAATAGCCTTTAATCATTAAAACTACCACCACCACTAATAATAATAATAATAATAATTACAGATTATAACAAAACAACAGAGCTGCTGAACGATGCAACTTAAATCACCACTCGCTAGGACGGAATTTCTCCTCGTAAGCTCGACGCAGAGATAGAAACAACAATAAAAACAGGCTACAAATAAGCAAATTTTTGACTTATTATACACATCTAAACAGGATCCAAAAGGGCTCGATGGCGCTTCAAAGTTTAGGCTGTGAACCCGACACACGACGACCGTTGCACGAAAGAATGCAACCCGACGAAAGTCGCGGCACGAGCTTTTAAACCTGAATTCACAGCCGTCTTCGTGCCCCGTTTTTTCCGTGTGCGGAAGGGTGACTTCGCATCCGTTTGAGAAATACCTGCACGGAAACAAGACTTGGCTTGCCACCTTTTCCATTGCCAGGTTCCTAATGTTTCCTGGAGAAATCGAAAACGAGTAAATCAGTAAAGTCCATTTGGGATTTACTTAACGTGATTATTAATTGAGTAATTTCTTAAATTATTCATATAGTTGCCTAAGTGAATTTTTGTTATTAAACTAAAAATTAATTATTCAAATAATTATCGTTGTCCGTTAGAAAACTAATTATTAATATAAAGTCTTAATGAAGATAAAAAAAGTATACAAGACAATGATGATGATGTTAATGTTGTTAGTAATAATAATAATAACAACAACAACAATAATAAGCATAAATAAAACGGAATCAGAAATCCCAACCAAGCGCTCCTCTGCAGGTGGGACAAAACTGTAGCTTCGGCCTGCAATGTGAGCAGACGATATGTCCACTCTGGCATTGCATGATCGGTGGCAGGGCATAATCGAAACAAACTGGACATTCGAAGAGGGAGGCCAAGTCGCTCGAACTGTTTCCTGCTGCCAGTCCTAGTGCATATGACGTGTAGTTAATCATGTGTAAATAACGTGATAGTTAATTGAATTGAATAATCGATTGAATAACTAATTGCCTAATTAATTGGATAACTAAATAAGTCGATTAAACGATTGAATAATTAGTTACCTATTTGCAGTAATATTGGGTGTTGTTAGATTAGAAAAATGGATTAATTGTCTACTAATGACATCCAATATTAGTATTAAAATAATTAAAAGTAGTAAAATATATTTAATTTATTAACTAATACATATTGATATATATTTTATGAAATACTAAATACTATTTTGTAACTAACAATGTTTTCATAGTTGCTTAACATTAACAATATCACTATTTTTGTCCGCAGTAGCTACCTCTGCTGTTATTGTTAACATTACTGCTTTGGAATAACAATGGAATTTTATTTTTGACTTGTTGTGTCATAACAACCTTAAGTAGAGAAATGGTTCTGCAGATTATTAATTGAAGACATGACACACAACTGACACGTGACTTTTACATAATTGCTTGTAATGCGTTTTACATTTTTGCTTATAAACATTCCAGTCAATTATTTACTTAGGGCAATGTAAATGTATTCAACAATAATTTATAATTTTCTTTTTTATTATTCTATTGGGAATATGCTTTAATAGAAATTCACTTGAAATTTATATTATTACTTCATATGGAAATTGAATTCTAATGAAAATATTGGGCTATTGTATTTATAAGATTAATTAGCAATATCTGCTGATACTAAAACATTCCACAGAGGCCAAAGATTTCTTGCTTGATTCACCATAGGCTCAAACTACAGAGGTTTTCATTAGTAAATACTTGTAAAAATTGGTGAATTAAATAAAATCATTCAGTCAATGCGAAAAAAATATAAACATCAGGCTGTAATGCCACAAATCTTAAAATAAAACCTAAAATAATTGTTTTTCTTATTTTATAAATGCTCCACAAAGAAAAGTTAGAGCTAAATATAAAAATTATAACAATAATAAATAAATTACCACTTGGAGCTAATCCTCTAACGGTTGCCGACATTGGTGTGTGGTGGCTCATACCTAGCTTCCACAATCTGGATTATAATTAATTAATTGTGAAAATCAATTCATCCTTAAATGTAAATATCGCAAGCCATACCAATCTATCAGCACCCTCGTTGCTTTTAAAAATTCTAATGCAGAGGCTAAATATACAGCCGAGTTTAAATAAATAGGGCTTTTTTCTTCTCAGCAGATACAAATATCCCAAGTGATCGACTTTGATTAGAAGAATCGAACAACAACGTACTATAAATCTTTGTTTTTCTCCTGACAAAAGAGTGGATAAAACCCACCAGAATTAGGATTTTGACCTACGGTAACCGAGGGATAAGAGAACCATAAATAAAACCGAGCCAGAGTATCACCTTACCGATAGCCGTACTCCTATTTTGATAATACAATGTAATGGCAATGCGTTTATTCAATGCGTTAAAATAAAATCTTTGTTATACACAAAAACTATAAATATGTGATAAACATACTTAAATAAAATATTAATTTATAACATTTGCAAGCAGAATTATGTTGTTAATGGCTAAACATTTTTCTAATTATGAATAACAATAATAATGATAATAATAACAATCTAAACTTTTTTAAAGAAAACTACATTTAGGTTTTGATAAAATATGCTAGTTCAAGTACTGAGGAGATGTAAGTAACCGTACGCTTGGATAGGGTTTGCTAATAAATGTTCACCCACTCAGCTTCACAAATTAATTATCTAAGTATCATCAATGCATTACATCTAAGTTTTAATATTTGAAGATATGTTTAAAACATAATGTTTTTAAAAATTGGACTGAACTGCTAGGATATTATATTGGATTCTATTGCTTCACATCAAATCAAATTGATATGCTTAAAAAGCTAGATTGCCAATTGCAAAACAAAATCTGTAAAAAATTATTAACCAAGATTTAATGTTCTCATTTGCCTTATAGTGAAACTTTGAGGTATCTGCATTTGGTCATTCCTCATTCAGATTAAAAAAAACAATTTCATCATAAAAATTTGTCCCCTTATTTTAGACACGAATCCTTTTTTGATTTTATCTGTTAATTCCTATCGAAGTTTGGAAGAAGTCATTCATGCGCTAAGAAACTCTATTCAAGAGTTTAAAACAAAAATACGTTTATTTTATGTTTTTTTTTAAATTATTAATACAAAATTAAACATAGTGTTTTCCAATAAGTGCGGGAGTACTCAAATGGCAATTTTTGTTTATTTGGGTTATTTTTTGATGAGATTATTTAGATTTGCTGTCGAATTTGTTCGAGAAAAGCCAGCGTTCTATGAGCATTCAGCACTAAGCTAAGCTTCTGTAAAACATTTAATTTGAACGACATTTTACAAAAAAATGACGACCGATGGTCATCCTCTTGAAATTATTGGTGACTCTTCACAACATTCGGTAATTCCTTCCTTTTTGTTTATTTTAAATTGCTATCTAAATTTTGGATTTGCAATACGCGGTATTTAAAAGTCGTTTTATTTATAAGATAATAGAGGATTTGCCATTTAAGTAGCATCTGAGAAAGCAGATGTCGTCATCTGTAAACGAAAACGAGATCATTAATTAAGTTAATCCTTTTGTGCCTGTAGAACCCCTGCATGGAAAATACATCAGTTGAAGCCAATTTCGATCACACTGGGTTGCAACTTTCTCCAAAAGACAAATCAAAGAGTGAGTCCAATTTAAATGTTGGGATTGAGTTCATGTTGCTATTACTGCGTATTTGTTTACTGCATGAGCATTACTTAGAATAGGAAAGTGATACAAACAGCTGAGAATAAGTGTGGATGTGTAGAAATTCAAAAATAATTAAATATAATTTTGTCATGCATTATAAACATGAATAACAAAACAAACCCACTAGGTTGAAAAAGTGTCTCCAACATCATTGAGATTTAACCTCCTTTAAGACATTCTGCTGATGCTTCATGATGCTTTGTCACAAGATTTTAATGCAGATCTTTGTTCACTTTTATTAAAATATAAGAAAACAAAAGTGAACTAAACTAATTAATTGGAAAATTTAAGCCAAATTAAATTTTAATTAAAGAGATGACAAGTTAGTTTAGTATGCATACTTTATAACAAATGAAAAGTTAGTGGCAGTGAAAACTTTGTAAATTAATTTGAATAAAAATGCTTTGATTAATTGTTTTGGATGTTTTGAAATTGTTTAAATGCTTTAAAATTCTAGTCATTCAAAACGATGAAGGTGATGATGATGATGATGATGACGACAGCAAAGACTCAACGAATGTAAGTTTGACGTTGGGCTCGTGCCTTTGCAATGAATTTGTCAAAAGTTTGATGTTTGTTTAGAAAAGCTGGTTTTATTTAGGTGCTAAAATATTTCACAATCAATCACATTGTTAGTTGATCAGTAACTGACAATCTGTTCACTTTTTATTCCTAAAAAAGGCTTTAAATTAAATTTAAAATTAAATCAATATTAGATTAAATTTTTTAGTTATTAATTAATTATGTTTATTTAATTATTTATGTTGAATTTCAAGCAATTGCTCTAAATTCTTCAACAGGTCTCAAGTTCTGCCAAACCAAATCTGAACATATTCGACGATGAGCACGAATCAGAAGCAGACGACTGTGACCTTCTGCGTGAGTTTAAATTTTGAAATTATTTTCAAGTTGATGTTTTTATGATTAGATTCTTAGTTGATTGTTTGTTCTTGTATTATTTATTAGTTTGTTATTATTATACCAATAATGTTGTTGTTTATTGATTATTAATATTATTCTAAATTTAAAAGTTAAATAGAGCTTATTTGCTCGTTTATAACTCCGTTAAAAATAACAGAAGCAGCTACGTTATTTTCGCATTCGAAACACATCAGAAATTTAACCGATAAAAACCACTCGCTTCTTCAACATCAGTATTTCATTATCATCATCATCATCATCATCATTCCTCAGCTCTTCCTGGCACGCACGATCGCAATACTTCCGGAACAAACGAGGACCTCAAGTTGAACAAAATCCTGGCAAAGGTTGGTAAAATTGCTCGTATTACTTGTTTACTTATTACTTGTTAACATAGCATTACCAGACGATGCAGTGACATTAAGTTGATTGCATTACATGTTTGGAACCTCGTTTGTAGATTCTCATTTTTAGATTTTCCCTCGGAAATTTGATCGGTGATTCTTTTTTGTGCTGTCTGCTTAATTAAGTTTACAATTCATCGGGGCGTGAACGTTAAATATAGCTTCGCATTAAATATGAACACCCGTCAAATCTTATTACACATTAAATGTAAACACTCGTTTAATGCAATTGCACATTTCGATGCATTCTCAAATTACGCGGTTTTAAAATTACGGTCACGCACTCAACGCGCTTCGTCACGAACTACAAACGTCCTTCAGGGAGCCGCCAAGAAGGAGTCAAGGTCGAGCAACAGGAAGAAGAATCGAAAGGATGAACTCATGGAAATACACAGCGAGACTCAGAGGATCATCAGAGGTTTGTGGTGATGATTATGATGTTATGATGATGATGATGATGACAGAGGTTATGATAATGATGATGATGACAGAGGTTATGATAATGATGACGATGACCTGCTCTCTAATCAGAATCCAGGGTTCACCTTCCTTACCACAATCCCGAAAAGAAGAGCCTCTCGTCCGTTTTGGAGGGAATCAAGCAGAAGAGAGAGATGTTCGGGTTGTGTTCGAAGAAGTCCTTGTTCGACTTTCCGAGATCGAGCGTCCTCTCGAGAAATGCAAAACCCTCCGAAAAAGTCTCGTCTACTGCCGTCGCTTCCCTCCCGAACGTCCCCGCGAACGTTCCCGGCACCTCGGAGCCACCCGAGGAACGACCGGCCATTTGCAAGAGGCTGAATTTTGAAGACCAGAAGGATGAAAACTCTCAGGAATATGAGGATCTGATGACTAGACTGAAGAAGAAGATGCAACCTAATTTGGCAGATGAAAATCCAACGAAAGCTGCCATTGTGGATTTATCTCGAGAAGAAATAGGGGGCGACCCGACCGTGCCCTCGGACAGCCCGAACCCTGCAGAAAAAATTGCGCCGTCTCCCTCGATCGCTCCCGAAACTCGTGTCGACGGACGTCGGGAAGACGGAAACGAGACGTTGAAGATCAGCGAACTCGTGAAGCGCTACATCGATCCAAAGGTGGTGCCAAAGTTGGGCAGGAAACCCGAGGGAGAGGACGAGTTGATCATCGACGAGGAACCTACGGGGGTCGAAAAACTTTTCCTGAGGTTGGAGAAGGAACTCGAGAACAACAAGAAAAAGAAGAAGCAGACGACTTCTGTGGAGCTGAGGTCGGTTGAGTGCAAATTTGAGAGGGTTTAAGTTACATTTTTTGTTTCATTTGTTATTTATAAAATCATTTATAATTGTATTCACAATGCAAATTGTTTCTTTATATTTTATTTCATTGTTATTATTTTTAATTATTCACAATTATTTTTACAATAAATACAAAGATTTGCAATAATGATAATTTTTCTCATTTGTTTTTTTTAATTAACAAGTATCAATTATTAACATACGACCATAACATGTATTATTGTAAAGTAATGATTAATATTTTCACTTGTTTTTCTGACAATAAATATTAATATTTTCTTTTATTTTTACAGCGCCTCTTCGAAGCTGATGGTGGACGGAGTCGAGTCGTACCAAGTGAAGAAAGTCGTGTACAAGATGGACGACAAGACTGAAGTCAAGAGTCAGTTGATGATGATTTATTTATTAAATATAATAATTATCTAATTATTAATTTGCTCCATTAGAAATCATCCATTACTGATTAATTAAGTATAAATAAATAAAATTAATAACAACTACATTGCCTTGGCAACGCAAATGACGCCCCAATTTGAACTCCACCCAGAAACCACTCGCGACCAGCTCAAGGAAGCCCTCCGCTCTCAAATCATGGAAGAACGTCATGGCCGCTTGCAAGAGAGGTACCAGGCCTACGAGAAGATCGGGAGAGACCGTGGTACCCTGAGGCTCGAGGAGGACTACCCTGCCCTGCCCGATGATGACGAGGAGGACGACCCTGTGGGAGATAGTAGTGGCAGCGAGTCGGAGTCGAGTGGTGAGGTTGAGCCAGAAGATGAAGAAGAGGCTGCAGTTGAAAGACACGAACAGGTGGGTTGTATTATTGTATGTGTTGTATTATTGTGTGTTGTATGTGTTGTATTATTGTATGTTGTATGTGTTGTATTATTGTATGTTGTATGTGTTGTATTATTGTGTGTTGTATGTGTTGTATTATTGTATGTTGTATGTGTTGTATTATTGTATGTTGTATGTGTTGTATTATTGTATGTTGTATGTGTTGTATTATTGTGTATTGTATGTGTTGTATTATTGTATGTTGTATGTGTTGTATTATTGTATGTTGTATGTGTTGTATTATTGTATGTTGTATGTGTTGTATTATTGTGTGTTGTATGTGTTGTATTATTGTATGTTGTATGTGTTGTATTATTGTATGTTGTATGTGTTGTATTATTGTATGTTGTATGTGTTGTATTATTGTGTATTGTATGTGTTGTATTATTGTATGTTGTATGTGTTGTATTATTGTGTATTGTATGTGTTGTATTATTGTATGTTGTATGTGTTGTATTATTGTATGTTGTATGTGTTGTATTATTGTATGTTGTATGTGTTGTATTATTGTGTATTGTATGTGTTGTATTATTGTATGTTGTATGTGTTGTATTATTGTATGTTGTATGTGTTGTATTATTGTATGTTGTATGTGTTGTATTATTGTGTGTTGTATGTGTTGTATTATTGTATGTTGTATGTGTTGTATTATTGTATGTTGTATGTGTTGTATTATTGTATGTTGTATGTGTTGTATTATTGTAGGCAGCATACTGTTGTATGTATAATATCATTGTAGGCATCAGGTGTGATTATGTATACATTTTGATGTGTTTGTTTTAATAAATTATCAAATAGCTAAAATATGTGGATACAAATATTTAATTTCACCTAAATATTAACTGACTTTTCAGGCCAATCCATTCATTGATGATGAAGCTGATGTCGACGATGATGATGATGACGATGGAGATGCAGTGGAAGGTGATGATGATGATGACAACGAGGTGGAGGTCAGTGATGGTGACGATGACGAAATCAAACCAATCAAAAAGCAGGCTGCCAAAATCATCGATGATGATGACGATGAAGATGTCAATGGTGATGATGATGATGCTGGTATGATTTATTTTTTATTTATTATTTCATTCACAAAAAAAACAGGATTGAAATGAAGCACACACATCTCTTAATACACATATTGATAATGATGATGATGACATTGATAATGATGATGGTGAAAATATAGTATTGTTAAAACGGCAATGCAGCACATTTATTTGCATCATATTTATTTATTTATTTTGTATATTTTTCTTTTATTTTAACATAATTTTAGTTTAACACCGAGTCACATTCCATCGATCAACAGATTCGACGACTAAGGAAAGCAGACGACACGAGGAAGGCGGGAACAGGAGGCAGAGCGTCAACCTATTCGATGAAGATGCCATGTCTTGTCAGAGGCCAGGTATTGAGTCTGATGATTATCGATAACGATCACGAATACGCAGAGAACGACAATGATGACGATGATTAAGATAATGGAGATGACGATTTTGAATATGGAGTAAATGATGTTATAGTTATGTTCTCCTTAAGCGATGATATGATGACTGAGGATGATATGATGATAATCATTATTATTTTTATTATTACTTTTTTTTATAATTATTTTAAATAGACATGGAGAGTAAAGTTTCCAAGCGTCCGTTCGAGGAGGTTGGTGCAAGTCTCGGCGACGATCGATCGGACGATGTCAGTTTGTCTTCTATGGTCAGGGAGCGTCAAGGTTGTTTGCAAATTAATTTTTGTTAATTTATAAATTACTGCATAAATTATGCATATTAAAAGAGTGCATGACCTTATAAATGATAAATAAATTATGCATATTAAAAGTGACATCATAAATGGCCTCCATTGTCGCGCATGGTTTTCACGTTTCGTCATAATTTTACCAGATGCTGCCATGCTCTGCTCCTCCGATTCATCGACCAATCATCATCCTTCTTCGTCAACCAATAGGATTTCTGCTGCTGATATTGATGATGACGGTGATGATAATGATGTCTCAAGTTCACTTGCAACCAAAAGGTCAAGGGTGAGCGACGTGCAGGAAGCTCCGTCGCAACTGGTGGGAAAAGTGTATTTCTGTTTACGGAATGTCTGTGAGCACGTGTGTGTGTGTGTGGGTGTGTGTGCTTTTTTAAATCATAAAGCTATTTTACTTTACAATTCTAATTGCAAATTATTATAATCTATTTATTACTAATGAAGTCGTTGATAATTTTATTTTTATAATTCTTGTGCACTTAAATTATGTGTGTGTGTGTGTGTTTGTTGCATCAGAAGGAAGGTATGTTTGTTCATTTGTTTGCTCTTAATCCCCAGAGCAACAAGAAAATGGACTCACAGGATATGCTAAACAGTACCCCCCTCCCCGAGATGGATCCCGATTGGTTGGTTGAGTCTGAATATGTAATCATTTAACATACATTAATTATTTAATTAGATGTACATTAATAATTTAATGTTAATCATTTAACATACATTAATTAATTTAAAATAATGTGCAATATCATTTGAATATTGTACCATTGAATTGATTTAACTCACAACCTAACTATTGCCCTAATAATATACTATTGCTGATGATGATGATAATAATATTAAATAAATTACAAATGGAAAAATTATATTTCCTGATATCTTTCGTTCGTTGTGCCCACTAATAACAGTCGCCTACTCATTTGATTAGTAAATAATTCACTCACTCACTCAAACATCATACAAAACGTTGTCGACAAACGTCATCGAGCGACATCATTCGTCCATCCTTCCAGGCTGCTGGCGAACAGCATGGCGACGGACGGCAGGTCGGTCAGTCAAGTCGTGCAGGGTCTTTGTTCGACTCCTCGGGAGAAAAACGAAGAACTGCTCATGTTCTGCTCTGGATCATTTGCCACTCAGAAAGGTGTGTGTGTGTGTGTGTGTGTGTGTGTGTGTGTGAGAGAGAGAGACATTGGACATTGTTGAATGTAAAGATGAATGTGATGACAACGATAGTGACTTGATGACTATGTTGATGATGACGTCTCATCATTTAATATTCTACAATGTTATGTTGGCTATTAATGGTGATTGTCAGTGATTCAGTACTTAAATGATGCTAATGGCATGGCACAGACATTTATGTTCCCGATCCTGCAATGTAGCACCAATGACTCTGTCAGTGAACATTTCCAATTCTTGCAGACAAAGCCAAAGTGGCGGACAGCATCCCGTCGTCGACAGACGACATGAAGTCGAGGTACGTGCAGGGATTGTACTCAATGACTTTTTAAAACATGTTGTAACAACGTCTTGAAATCTTGTTGTTGACAATTTTATGAAAATTATAAAATTAAAATACATTTGTTGATTGATGACGGTCTTAAGAGAACGACTCACGAATGTTTGACTTCCTTAAATTGTAACATTGTAATAACTTTGAAATTGCACTTTACAAGCATTTTTATGCATCGCTTGACAGGAAAAGAAAACGTGAGGATGAAGACGAAGAAAATCCTGATGCCGGCCTAACTGATGGTGACAGTGATGATGATGATGATGACGATGTAAGGACCATGCTTGCAATGCGTCGTAGTAAAATAACATTTTTAAAAAATGTGATGCATTATCGATAGCAGGCCTAACCAATAATATCAATAACTTTTTATGATTTGCCCTCTCAGGATCTTGTAAATCAGTACCAGCCAATGAGAAAGAAGGGGTGAGTAACATGATGATGATGATGATGGTAGTGATGGTGGTGGATTGTGATGATGATGGTGGTTTGTGGTGATGTTGATTGGGCAGTTAAACTGTTCACAGCTTTTTAGCGGTTTTTTGTTTATTTTGTTTTTTGTTTATTTTAATGTCATAATACGTCATTATCGCTGTTGTTATAAATTAATGCAAGTTGTTAACAACGTGCGACGATTATTGAAGGAGAATCAACGATGAGTTTGTGGACAAAGAGGCCGAGTTGTCAGGTTGACATTTTAAATAATCATAATTTATTATTTTTAACAGATTAATAAATTCTAATCAAGATTGATTAAACAATAACAGTCTATTATTATTATGATTATTATTATTATTAGTATTATTATTATTATTATTATTATTAGTAGTAGTAGTAGTAGTAGTAGTAGTAGTATTATTATTATTATAGCAGTTAATTATTATTAATATCAATCACTACACGAGCTTGGCACAATTCACATCAATCTAAACAAAATCATCATCAACAGGCTCAGAGGAGGATGATGACGAAGATGAGGAAGCAGGAGGAGCCGAAGACGAGATGGAAGAGGAAGAAGGAGATGCCGATGATGTTGGAACTGAGGAAGAACTGAGGAATCAGGTGCATAGGGTCCACCTGTGAGTTGAACTGATCAGTTTGTTGTTGTTGTTATTATTATTACTATTATTGATATTATTATTGTTATTATTGCAATGATAATAAAATCAATTGTTATTATTACGATTGTGATTATTGCTATTACCTTTGTGATTGCTATCGTTAATAATCACTTTGCTAATCAACTGATTCATTTCCGGTAATTAAATATTCATGGATGCGTAACTACCGGAGGCAATTCCTAATTACAACTAAACATTCTTAGATATTATTATAATCACCCAGACTAATAATATAAGTCAAATATAAATGTTAAATATTATATTTTATTATAAATATTAAATAATAACGCAGGAAAAAAGTTCTCGACCAGGACCAAAGGGAGATTCGTCTACTCCAAGAGCAGCTGTTGGAGGATGGCGACCTGCACGACGATTACGGTCTCGGCAGGATGAGGAGGTTCAGGTGGAATAATCTAGGTGGGTGGTCCTCCATTTTTGTTCACGGTTGACCGACTTCTGTACCGATCACCCCTGATGCTGGTGGTGCTCTTTAAATAAACTTGCTATTATTTATTATTATGATTATTATTATTGTTATTATTATTATTATTGTTGTTATTATTATTATCTCGGGAAGTGCTTTTCACAGATTGTGGCTTTTGTGAAAGTGCTGTTATTTATTTATTTATTTCCTTGTTCATTTATATTTTTGGACCTATTTTCTGCCATTTAAAAAATCAATAATCAACCTCAGTCGTTGCCGGCGACGACAACGACGGAGCTGCGGACGACGCCTCTGAAGATGAAGGCATCAAGGAGGGGGAGGATGAAGCCAAATGGAGGATCATGAGGCTGGAGAGGGAAAAGTTCCTGCAGAAGATTCAGGTCAGCTGTTCGAGAGTCGTTTGGTTGCCGGGCAACGAGTGTTCTTGCATCGGATCGTCTTGTTACGATCATTAATTTTAATCGGTTTATGTTTATAAGTATTGATGATTTTATGTTTATGTGATTTTTTATTTTTTATTTATTTCAAAGTAACATTTATTAGTTCGACTAACCGTAGTTAGTCAAAGTAATGTATAATATACATATATACATATATATATATATATATATTCTATATATTGCTACTACAGGAAAAAAACAAAGATGAAGACAGCCAAGACAACACCCAGACTGCTCTTTTCTCGGGGCAGATGAAACTGAAACTTGTTTCCAGTGAGTCATAATGGAATTTACAATCTTGCGGTTCGATACTCAATGACATTCATTGTTTCCATTTCAGGCTTTACGCATGACAGCACCTCGCCCAATCAAAACAAGAACATCCTCAAAGCAAAATCAGCCACACCGCTCATGAAGATACCAAACCTCGTGTCAAGATCGACGGTTGGACTTGCAAATAAACATCGACGTCGTTTAAATGATGCATGATATTTTAGAAGATTTATTTAGAAGGATTTTAGAGCTTGCTATTTATTGCCATTAAAGCTGATGAAATTATTTTCTCATCAGGGTCCAAAGCCCGTCGGCTCCTTCTTGGCCCGCAGCAAGGAGTCCCTGGCCAGATTCTCGGACCCCTCGAAGGCCGGGGTTCCGACCTTCAACAATTCCACCGCAACCCTCGTGTCCAGAAACAGCAGGAACTTTGTGTTCGCACATCTCTCTCCGAGCAAGAAAGAGTCGATGGCGAAGAACGAAATCGACAAGGTTTGAGATGACAATGATGATAATGATGTTGATGCTCGCTAACATAAAGAAGCTAATGATGGCAATGAAGCATTTGCCGCATGGATATGATGTTAAGTGTTAAGTTCATAATATTCATCGATCAATATATTCATTGAATTTAAGTTGTGCTGATAAATAATAATATTGGTTAGAATAACCATCTTACCGGCTTATGAAGCACTGTTTGTCACAACACTTACACATTGCAATTGCTATGATAATGAACATCATAAATGTTACCACAACATCCAATGTCCTCAACAAAATATCTAAGTCTCTATTTATTTCCATGGTAACTAATGGAGCACGACCGAGTATTCCTTTGGCATGTCATCTAGCTTAAACGGCGACCAACATTAACATTCGTAATTTTATGCACCAGTGATTCTCAGCTTTTTCTTAGCTGTTTCTGTTACTTTTCAGACGTCCAGAGTCGGCACCCAAACGAGGAAAAAGCCCCAGGTATCCGGTAGTGAGGCTCCCCTTCCCCAGTCTCGCATTTTGAAACTCCTCAACGAATAATTTCCCACTACTTTTGTCTTCGTCTATGATGTTTTTAAAAAAAATATTCCTCACATGTACAATAAATTCGTAAAAATTAGTCACTTTGTCCTCAAAGCAAAATACAGAAACAAATTATTTTTATTTATTGGAAACTAAATATTTGTCGAAGGTAGAAAATCAAATTTGAACGATTTTGGTGCAGGACATTGAAGCCCAAGTATGAATAATGTGTTCAATTTCAGTTCAATCAAATCTCATTTAAAAGTCAAAACAACTGGAATCAGCTGCAAAATATTTGGTCCTTGATGCTTTGTTGGTTGTAACGGCATCATGCCAGCAGCACCTTCACAATGTCTGGAAGGAAAAAGAGGGGGAAAATAATTTTTGAAATTAAGAATATTACTGATACTCGAGGTAATATAGGAGATTTGTATTTGAACTAAGAGTGCCTATCATTACTATATTAATTTCTATGTATCGTGGTTTGTGACGCAAGACTTGAGTAAAGAACTGGAGTCTTAAAACAAATGGAATAAATGGTTTGTATCCACCGTTGTAGTTGAGCATCCCCTCTCCATTCTGGTCGACCTCCCTGATCAACTCGTCGAGATCCTCCGTGTTCAGTCTTTCCCCGAGAGAGGTCAAGGACGACCTGAGGTCTTGAACGGAAATGAGGCCGTTGCCCTGCTTGTCGAAAACCTGGAAAGCGTCTCTCAACTCCTCCGGGCTAGTCCTGAAGTTCTTCATCCGTTTCTCGATGCATTGGCGGAGGCCTTGTATGTCCACCTTGCCTCCTACTGTTTGTTTGGGATTGGTTCCTTATCATTTTTTGTCAAGACTCTTATTCAATTAAAATGCTTTTTAATTACTTTTAGGTCATCGAACAATCACAGCCTGATGTTTCAATTATTTTTGTCAAACCAATTTCTGTCTAACTAAGCATTGGCATGTGGATTTAAATTGATATTTGATTGATGCTACAATATTAAACAACGACTAATTAAAACTAACGCGCGTTGACATCATTGATGATATCTTTCAGTTCGGCTTCCGTCGGATTCAGACCCACCGACCTAACAGCACTGCTGACTTCCTTGGATGTTATTTTTCCATCGTTGTCGTAGTCGAAGAGGAAAAAGGCCTCTCCGAGTTCTGCGCAATTTTCGTAAAAACATAAATATGATGCGGCGGCAAACAAATCCCCAAAACTCAATTTATTTTCCTTACCTTTCACGATGGAATCTGGCAGAGTAGGCTTAAGGAAGACAATTCAATTAAAGCTTTCAGTTTAGCTTTTATTTCAACGAATAAGAAATAATTACAAGAAGACAAAATAAAAAGTACAAATTACCATCCTGTCTTCGGTTTATCTTGAGTTTTAACAAAAATATCTTGCCGGAGACAACAAGCTTCGGGCGGGTATGTTTACAGCAAGTATCACAGGTAGTGAGTGAGCGTTGGTAGCATTTTTTCTGTTCGATAAAAGAATAATTTCTTTATATTTTTGTTTAGACTTACTGTACATCAATTATTTTCTTTTAGAAAATATTTAACTTATGGCGCCTGAGCTACAGAATCATGTCATCAGGGACATTTTAAACCAGAAGCAAAAATAGGTCAAGTTGTGCGAGAGTTTGTCCTCGGAAAATGCTGAAATCACGACCCTGAACGTCATTATCATTGAGTTTTTGAAGACACTAGCGCAGATTTCTTAATTTTTTACCATAAGAAATCGTAACGGAACCAAATTCACGAGCCTAAAAAGTCTTTCGACGGAACACAACGCTGAACCAATTTATTGCTAGTCATCGGCATTTGTCATTACACAGCTCGGAAGTAACTTATTTGAGTTTGGTTACAAATTAAAGCAAATTCCAAGAGTAAGCAGACTTGTCCAGCACAATGTACCAATTAACTTCCACCACAATTTTACAAATTTCAAAATGACGCTTAAAAGATCAGGAATTGATCACCTTTAATGTGATAATTTGTCAGTCAGCAACAATCTTCTCGAAACGCTTTTATTAGTAAACAAATAAAATATTTACAGAAGTCCCTCACTGCCTCTTGACACTCATTCTTCTCTTGTCACTTGTCTGAAAAAAAGGTTTTGCATATAAATTATAATATTATTTTTTAATCAATGCATCTTTTATAGAGAATGATGATCTGTCAATTACCACACAATACAAATTAACATAACTTCAAAAATATATAATTTATTCTGCATACAACACTGCTCCAGTTGTGTCAGACCATAACAATCTTCTTAATATTACATGGAACAACAGTATTATTAAATAATTATAAATCAATGCTTATTATGGCTCAATGCCATTAGTATTAATCTAAAAAGGGCAATCATCATCATCATCACATCTCCATGATAACAAGAAATGGCAACTGACTTGCATCTCAAACAAATGTAGAAAACCGTCTGTCCTTCATCTGCAGATCTCATCTGCCTGGTAAAGTAGCTGGCCAAGTGATAGTTACATGATGGGCATTGATACTCGATCTAAAAATAAATGTGCGAATAAATTAATTAATAATGAGGCAACATTATCACCGGCAAAAGTTGTTAAAGAAATTTATAGGTAATAATGGTAGGGGATGTGTGTTTTTGAATACAAGATGAGAATAACATGGTTTAGTAATTACATTAAATTTAATAATAATAATAATCATAATTGTGTAACATTCACAATTCAAAATTCTATAACATTTGAACACAAGTTGATGAATGCAAACTTAACATTATTACTAACTAATAAATAAGTATACCCCATAAACATTTATCAATATTGCCAATATTTTAATAATAATTACAGGAATGATTACAAGTGAAATAAAGCATAATTATCTTAGAACTCGATCCTCACCTGTGGACCCGACATGACGGTCTCCGTTCCTTTTCGAGCCTTTTTCGGGAAGGAAATCTTGCATTTGAATTTTTCATTAAGATCGTTGTCTGGAAATGGTTTATCGGTTTGCCATGCATTAATTTTGAGCTCTTAAATTGCATTAACTAACAGTTACTTAATGTCTAATGCAATTGATGTATAATAGCGCTACACTTTCAAATACAGATGATTATCAACTAACCTTTTCTTAACCCTGCAGAAGAACAGTTCTTTCTGAAGCATCTCACCTCAGAACTACTGAAGGTGTCCATAAGACATCCGCACACAGTGCAGAAACGATCCAGCCTGAGGTCCATGCTTTAGAAACTAGTTAAATTGTTCGTAAATTAGTACTATGGATAAATAAAAATAAATCATTAATTACTTCGATTTAAGAGGCACGAGGTAGCAGGACTAAAGGTTGGCTGAAATTGGGCCATATGCGATAATTACATCTCAGTTTGTCGAATAACAAACTTAAATTTCCAAAAAATTAATGGTTGAAAATCAAAATTAATAACACCTAATCACCTCAGTCGATATTAAAGTCAGGCGTGAGAAGCGTAAGTCGATGGCGAATGAAAACATGGGATTGCCCACAACGAAGAACCAAAATAACATAAACTCAAAACTATATTTGCAAACAAATTGTTCTAAAATACCAAAATACTTTGATAGAATTTTGGTTTGTTTAAAAAAACAAGGCAGCGATTTTGCTGCAACCTCAAACCATCTGACCTCAATAACCTATTTGAATAGAATGGCGGCTATTTTCTATCGATTTGCGTTGAATGCCAATGTGGTCTTTGTAACTTTGTATAAATATAATTGGTTGTTTCTTTAAACGATATTTATGCAGTCAACTTTGTCATATATGTACATATATAACATTTTAATTTGTCTTTGTTTTCATTGACGTCGCGGGCGCGCTTCCGCTTTTCGTTGTTCTTGATGTAAATAAACTCCCTTAAACATGACAAACTTTGTGATCGATTCCCACACAACATCAAAAAAAAAATGTTTTATTAACGTCCGTCTCATAGCTAGATGATTAGGACGGTGCTCCCGCAGCGGGGTTTGAATCCCGTGCTGCCATCGTGATCCCACACAACATCTTATTTATTTGATTATAGTCCGTTGCATAACTCAGATGATTTGGATCCCACACAACATCGCTATTGACAGCCTAATATAGTCGACCACACATTCAGTTCAGCATAAAAGCAAGGTAAAACCGTCCGAGCTGCACACAGCCTTAATGAGATGAAAAATAAGGGACATAGCTCCACCCCATAAACAAAATTAGCTCCGCCTATAATGATTAAAAGTAAATATATATTTAATTAAAGGTTTACCGATATGTCGCGAGGTGTCTACTAAATTTTAAAAATTTGACATGACTAGAAGTTTTTCACAAATGTACATTATTTTGAAGAATATAAAAATATAGCACGATTATCTATTATAAAGTGATTGGGAAAAACATTTTCATCAGTACTTAGTAGTAGCAGCTTGCAATTCTAATAGTTTATGATGAAATGATATGCGACGAATGTTCTCTAATTTCTTACCAGTGTGCGCGATAAAACTAGTTTTGAGCGGCACATTTTCATGCTTGAGCTTATTGGGTAGCCCTGAAAACGGTTGTTTTGGAACCCACAAGAAAATATTTTCTCAGACGGGATAGTATTCCCGGATAAGTTCCAGGTTACGCTGGAAACAGGAGTACCTGTTCCCAAGGCTATGCCAAAGGAACTGATCCAGTTATGAATCTATATGAATGTCTGAGATCCCACGCATCCTCTTAAACTTGTCTTTAGCTCACCTCCACAAGTTCTCAACCACGTTTGGAGCGACAAACCGAGTGGCATGTACTAAACCTATGACAGCCGACATAACAAGAACATACAGAAGCTTGCGTCGACAAAGAACAAATTCCAATGTGCCTCAAGAAGGAAGGAGGTTCTAATTTCCAGATTCTGAGTTGAAAAATATGCTCTGAATCAACATCTGTTTCTCTTTTTAAAAAATCAGGTGTGCCCTCAGGAAGATGAAATGTCCGGCACAGTCTGTCCTGAGGAAAGAAATTAGATTCAAAACAACTCTAAGATGAATCCATGCTTAGCAATCCGGCGATTATGGACATTACTTACATATGGATCTGCAAAAATCGGAGTCACTTAACAGAAACTTTAATCAAATTATATTTATTTCATTATTAATATAATCCTATTATTATAATAATACATATCGTTTCTTTTACATAACTAAAACTAATTAACAAGTACAAGTCATCTTAGTTATCAACGGACCTTAACCAAATAAATAAATAAATGGCGATAGCCCCTCATCGGTTACCTCGATTGTTACTTGTTCTCAAGTGTAATAATAAGTTAGGTGATGATGATTATTATAAAATAAAACTCATTTTTTATTTTTATCATACTTAATTTTTTTTTAAAGAGCCTAATAATGACCAGTGTGGTCATTAGTAGGGTCTTCAGCAAATTTAATCGTTTAGAATTTTGCGGAATTGCACGGGTATCATCAATGATTGGCATATCGTTAACTTTCTTAAACTGACAAAAATTATTTTTCTTCATTTTATTTGAAAATTTTTGTAAAAGTAGTTAAAAAGTAGTTAACTAGTTGTAGTTAATAACTACTCTTAAAAATAGTAGTTAACTACTTTTAAAGTAGTTATTAACTACTTTAAAGTAGTTATTAACTAGTAGTTAACTACTTATAGTTAGTAACATAGATTTGCAAACATTTGTGACATTTAAAAACTATTTATTTATTTATTTAATTAAAAATTAAACAAATCGCAAAATCTAATAGTTGTCCTGAAATTTCTAATCCAAGGCAAGCTTTACATCTTACTGACAGTTTTGAAGAAACTAAATCCTGCTACGAAATGTCATTATGTCAACTCAAATTCTACCCAGCCCCTCATCGACATACAATGAAACTCTGTCCATCACTTTCTCAACATCCATCCAATTTATATTCAACCATTCACATCATCTACCTAACTCAACCAAGGTCCTATCAAATTTTAAGAGAGACCCCAAGTTACGCAGTATCTACCCAAACTTTATCAACACTCTCTACAATTTTTACCTACTTAATATCTCATTTAACGATTATTAATTGAGTACTTATTAAGAATTACAACAAATATAGTTTTATTGAAATTTACAAATTGTTCTCCAACTTATTATCAATTATTCTAAACTGTCAGAGTATTAAATAATCACAAACCTAGCTAAACTCTAGCAAATTCCAAAACCATCTGACCTCAATAACCTATTTCAATAGAGTGGCGGCTATTGTGTATCGAATTGCTTTGAATGCCAATGTGGTCTTTGTAACTTTGAATAAATGCAATTGGTTGTTTCTTTAAACGATTTTTATGCAGTCAACTTTGTGATCGATTCCCACACAACATCGCTATTGACAGCCTAATATAGTCGACCATACATTCAGTTCAGCATAAAAGCAAACACAAATCACGGTCCAATCGGATTCAAGGGAAGAACAAACCAGCAAGATGTCAAGACTTGTAATTCTGCTCTTCGTCGTTGTGGTTCTGGATTTTGGATTGTCTCACGTGAACAAAAGTAACCTTATTTATTCTACTTTTAAGTAACACTAAAATAATTAATCGACTTAACATTAAAATTGTTTAATTAATATTTAAGATGACCCAGACGAAGAAAGTTTCAAAAGCAAACATCCCGAATCCAACGAAATAAGAAAACAATTGAAATGAACTGAGGCTGAAGGCCAACAATTGCAAAGCAATTTCCTCCAGAAAACCTGAATATGGCTGGACAGGTAAGGTAGAAGAAAAAAACGATAAGAAATTCACTCAAAAGATGGTAAATGAAAATTCCATATAGAAACCAATAGGATTTGATCATCACAAAGAAAATTCCAATCAGAAACCGACTTTACGTCCCGCTTCTTTCCATAAGCCAAGATCTGGTTGAAAGCATGGCAATTGTTCAAAAGACTTAAGTAATTTACAAGACAATTATATCATATTCTCAAAAATGCTAACTAACAACTACTTATTAAGAAAGACAACATTTGAAGACAAATGTCAACTGAATTTTTTATTTGGAACCAAATTTTCATCGGTGGATCTCAGAAAAATAACCGCAAGGAAAACCAATAAGGAGTCGATTTAAGTAAAATATCAAATTAATTTAACATCATTTACAAAATAAACTCTGAGCCTTGAAAAGGGAAATTTATTTGTGAGATTGTCAACAATTAACAAAGATTTTCTAAGACACTTTACACAAGAGACATCTGTCCGGATTAAACTTTATACCTAGCGATTCTTCTGCTTACTTCCAGAGCTCTTTGATGCGTCACCTAGGATGAACACTGACATTTAATTTCGAATTTAATGTATATCGAAACATAAACACAAGTTACGCAATTTTAAAATATTTAAAAACAAGCCGATCAAAAATGGTCATTCATCAACAAGACAAATCTTACAGTTCTCTTTGCCATGTTTGTCGGTGCTATTTTGCTTCATGAAGTCGTTGATGTCCAACGGAGTAGGACATGCGACCAGCTTGATCCTGTCCAACGTGACGCAATCTTCGCAGTCCCTCAGCTCGACATCGTTTAAGACCAGCGTGCAGACCCTGTCAACGATTCTGTAAGCTTCGTAAGTTCCCTTCAGAGAAATCCTCTTTCCGCACTTCTTGGCAATGGTTTCTTTCACGGTTTTGTCGTATATCTCGAGGATGCTAATGGCTAGGTCACTCGACATCTGATCGGTTTGGACCCATTCGTCCAGTGTCTCCATCAGGGCTCCACCCAGAGCACAAGTCCTATAAATCTGGTAGCTCATCTTCGATTGGAAAATAAATGTAATCAAAATTTATTCGGGCTCCTTCCGGCAGTAACAATCGCAATACTAAGTTGTAAAGTGGTAGATGTTTTTTTTACAGACTAGAAAGAGAAAAAACGATGTGTTTCTACTGAGTTGATTTCTTTGGTGGTCAATCCAAAGACCGATCAGTTTCAATCGTTAAAATTTTAAAAACGAGATTTTTAGAAATTAGCGTATAATATTTTGCAAATCTTGAGATGTTCGATAGCAAGACAGTTAACATTTATTTATTGTCGGTAATAGTCTTTGGGCAATTACTTAATAAAAAGCTAATCACGTCAAGTCATTTCCTCGTGTGTTTAGGCAAGTTTACATCAATTACACTATATCCTCTAAAAGATTTAACAAATGACAAATTATTCTAGCACATCTTTTTGCCAATGGCGGAATCTTAAAATACGACCAATTAATCAAAATTCCTGACATTACCGGGATAGTTTAATATTTGACGTAGCTCTGTGAACTTCGATTTTATTTATTACGAAATAAATGAGACATGTTTAGTAGGATTATCGCATTCAAAAGAGTCTGCATTAAACATTTTAAAATTTCAAATTTCGTTGTTTAATTTTATAATTAATAGTAACCCATTCGGCTAACCTGCACAATTATTATATAATAGTGTTACAATTCTAATTTTAATAACATATTTTACCTTTAAAATGATTGATATTTGGCAGTAACATATTTATGCGTCGCAAAATAAATAAGACAAGTCAAGAATCTAAGTTAATAAACTACACAAGACATTTCAACAAGTCAGGAGTCAGCTCAAACTATCAGTCAACTAGCAAGAACAGTTGCATATCTCAAACAAAGAGTAATAATTAATCAATAATAAAAATTAATAAATATATTTAAAATTAAAATCGCTCATTGAACGTAATGATCAATAAACAGATCGAAAAAATAATAAGTAAAAAGTAAAAGTATTAAAATGTCAACTGAAAAGGCTTAAGATGTAATCATTGGATTTTTTGAAACAAAATTACTATTACTGTTATTTTATTATTGTTGTTATTATTATAAATTATAATTACTGATTTTACTGATATTTTTATTGTTTATTACTGATTTTAAGCGCGTTTTGGCCCAAGCGTCTCAATAATTCCTTAACCAGCGAGTTTTACTAGAAACGGGATTGGACAATATAGCCGATATTCACAGCAATCAATCGAGAATACAATCTTATGATGGCTCCTTTTTCAAGTTATAGTACGTTGGAAAATAAAATACATCTAATTCCTGATTGCCTCTGTGTTAAAAGCATTTTGCTTTAGAAAATTCATTATCGAATTCATATCGAAATAAATAAGTTCAAAATAATTTCACTTTCAGACAATCAAAGAAAAAATTAAATTGATTCTCTTTTATTATTTAAAAAACAACAACATTTAAGTTATTATTATTATTATTATTATATAAAATTATTAAACATTCCTAACAGATTTTGTTAACTTGAAATATCGATAAATGCCAGAAGTCAAGCCACTGACATCTCATCATTTTATCAAAGTCGAATTAAACTGGTAAAAAAAAACAATTTGTTACAATTAATAATCACTGATGTTGAATGTAGAACTAATGAAGAAAACAGTAACGATTGCCTCCATTTTAGTCAGGGGATTGTATTCCCTCATGCGATCTTAAAAAAGAGTCGCTATGCGTTGTTTTCGCAACCCGGCCTGAAGAATCTTTGAGAAATCGAGCATTATTATACGGGTTTTAATATCCAGTTTGGATGCAAAAGCACTCGAAAAGTCGGCTAAGTAGAGAATAATATTATTGAACATCTTAGAATGTAATACACTTGCCTTAACGAAGCTTGAACCCTTGTAATTGTAAAAGCCAATCCGGACAACATATTGTAAATTCCAAAAGAAATTAAACTTGAAGCTTTAGCAATTTAAACAAAATACAAATTTATTTATGTATAAGATGCTTTAAAAGGAATAACATACCTCTGCTCACAATGGTTATGGTATCCATCCAATAGTTCGTTTTAACAACTTCACCTATTACATTCTTCGCTGTACAAGTGCATACATATTGACCGGGGTCGTACCCAACAAGAGATAAACCATTGGTTGACCATTTTCCATCATAACAAGTCCAAGCATATTCTGCCTCAGGGTAAGCATCGGAAATACAAGCGATTGTTTGCTGAGTCCTCGCCTCTTTCTTATCGGGTCGCACATTTGTTGGGGGACCTGCACGGAGGATACGTTATATGGGCTGAGGTGTTAATTGACGATTAGAGTTGAACATTACAGCTCACTGTAAACTGTTAAGTTCATATTCTTGACGAGTGAACGCTTAACGGTAATGTCCTCCATTATCGCAGCATATGTCCAATTACAGTAAAACGGAATAACGCCGGTCGTAAATAACTCCAACTTAATGAGAAATTTTTGTTCATGCTGTTCGTCAAATTTGCTGGCATATACATCGTCTTTTGCAGGCACGAAAAAACTAACAGACTCGTCGTAAACAGTTAAGTGAGACTTAATGTGGTGTAATGTCTTGAATGCCAAACTGCATTCCAATATTGCAAGCTCTCCTATCATCGGTGGGTTGGACGTACTTTCACAACTTACGCATTTAAATGTCAATTCTTTTTCTGAAATGAAGAACTAGTTTTTTCCATTTGTACGCGTGAAGTGATTTTTTTAAATTCTAGTACAAACGTACTAAATGTACTGAAAACGTTCATTGAAATCAATATGTTCGTGTGTCACTAGCTTAAAAAGTTTATTATTATTATTATTATTATTATTATATTTTTTATTATGATGATGATGATGATTATTATTATTATTATTATTATTATTATTATTATTATTATTATTATTATTATTATTATTATTATTATTATTATATTATTATTATTATTATTATTATTATTATTATTATCGTTATTATTATTGTTATTATTATATTTTTTATTATGATTATTATTATTGTCAAAAGAATTGTTAATAGAAGAAATATTGTTGAAATAATAACTTCAAAGAGATTAATATTCTTAGACAATTCTAATCAGGGAATATCATCCCGTATATCTGAAGCAACGCCCTACAAAGTTTCATCATAATACTTGTAAATGAAATAATTCCTGTTCAGAAGCTCAGCTTAAATAATTTTTATGGTCTTTAAATACAATGTCAATAGTGAACGTAATAAATATAATATCAATTTGAACTTGAATAATTTTTGATGTTCTTTTAATAAAATAAATATAATAAAACTCTTGAAAAAATTCACTTTAATAATGTAAGCTTTAATACCCATTAGAAATATGAAGATATCCTCTTCGCCACACCGGTACCATCCCGAATTGTTTAATCTCACTTGGAAATGTTTTGAAGGGCATTCTTTGTAAAATCTGAAGCATGGATCACACGGCATGATAGTCTCTAGGTTGAACTTTTCATTGAGATTGACAAAATAAATGTGCTCTGACTCTATGACATTCCGATCTAAGAATAGAATTACGAATAACAAAAATTGCGAATGAAATTAAAAAAAAAAAATTAATCAAATAGTGACAGCTACAACCGATGCAATTTGCTTGAAAAAATTTTGAACTTTTGAAATTCCACCAAAACTTACAGTCTATTTTGCAGCCTATTTTGATTAATTAATATTTCAATTTTTATTTTTTCAAATACTTATTTTAATATATAAAATTCATTTAAATATTCATTGAGTCATATGGTGGACGTGTTACAGCTCTGATAACGTCTTAGTCATAACTATTTTTTTAATTTTTGTAATTGGTTATTATTATTATCGTAATTTATTTATTTGCTTTAATTTGTTTCAAATCGTGTAAGTTAGTTTGTTTTAGTTTAATACTTGAGAGATTGCTCGAATTCTTGGTTGAGTCTTTATATACATTATAGATGTTTTATTGCATAAGAGGTATTCAATAATATTTGGACAGTTTGACTAAAAGGTTAAATGAATTGCGTCGTGAATATACCAAAATCAACTTAATTATACAAGAAAACCTGTAGTAACGTGTTTCCTCGAAAATAAGATCTGGCATGATTTTTCAGGGTGCCCGTAACAAGCCATACCCCGATAATAAAACCAAAGATAAATTCATCAGTCGGCATTTACGGTCGCACAATTAGTCTCTTGAAACACACAATAATGTATTCAATTATAGGTTATTAATTTATTTTAATGTGTAATTTTAATGAAATACGACAAAGTACCGATAATGAAAATTGCAATTATTGCATTTATAAACGTATAAATATAAACTGGACATTGTCCTCGAGATGGTTACGTAAGTGCGCGGGTTATTTTTGTTTTACCAACACAAGATGGAAAGAGCCTCATCTCTAATCATCACTAAGAGCAAGAAATAAAAGATTGAAGATGTTTCAGGCATTGATGACCTTCAAACCTGTGCATACAAACAGTTAGTTGCAAGGAAGTGGTTTGATTTTCTTTTACTATTGTTATGCCATACGATCACTTCGGCATAGAAAACTAAATCTAGTATTAATCTCGTCACTAGTAGTGTTCATTTAAGGATAAAAAAAAATAATAATTGAAACAGTTACATCTCAAAATCTGTATGGATGTGTTCACCTTCACCATCGCCAAGTTTAGTCAAAATAAACATGACAAAGAATTTCAAATTTCTTAGATAATCCGGCATTTTATTGCCTAAAATAAAAATACTTAAACGTTCAAAATTCCGTGCTAATTCTTTTACGAAGGTCCGTCATTTTAAATTTCACGCCGTTGAGATATGTTGTTGTTTTTAAGATTTTGATGCACCACTTAGTATGAGTTTTTGTTCTCTTCGTTGAATGTTAATAATAATAAATTAATAAAACATGTCATTAATTAAACATATAATTAATTTACTAATTGTTCTTATTTTTATAATACGGTTAATTAATTAAAATCGAATCTATTAAGAAAACTAATTAATTAAATATGTATATTAATATCGTAAACACACAATTAATTAATTAACTCTTATCGCTATAATTTGACATATTACAAAAAGCTATAATTAATTGGTTTTTAATTTTTTTCTTTATCAGATTGAATTCAATAATACGTCGTCACTGGAACGTTGTGGAGAAAATATGGCATTACATTTTTCGTCACTTAGTGTCGCCAGAATTTTCAATCCTCTTAAACTCTCAATTTAATTCACATTAAAATTAAGACAAAACCATGTTTAGACAACGATATTTTTAATTTCAATTTTGAAGAGACGGATGTAAAGAAATGCTATCGATTATTGATCATTTATTTCTTTTAGAATTGATTGAGCTGTTTGAGGAAAGTGATTGGTTGTTTGACTGATATCCTCTTTGCATTCCAAATTCAGGATGCGACGTATTTCGTCCTGAGTTTGCAAAAAACTGGAGTTAAAACTAACATTCAATTATGTTCTGCATACAAAGTCGATAGACTTTGAAATTGAGATATAATTTAAGAAATAATTAAATCTCATTATTAAATTTGCAAAATATGTGAATCAATTGGTTTAATTATGAAATACGATGAAATAAATAAACCAGATATCTGAATATTCATAGAATTCAAAATGTAATTAAAATTTAAATAAGAAGATAATACTCACCCATATTAAACATACAAGCTTTCATCTGTACTTGAACTAGATCAACCAGCTTGTGCGACAGTTGGATGGATTCTCTTGTAAAATTGGAAAATGGTGTGCAGATTGACTGATATCCTCTACGAAATCCACATTCAGACTGCGAAGTATTTTGTCCTGAGTTTGCAAAAAACCGGAGTTAAAACTCACATTCAATTATGTTCTGTATGCAAAGTCTATAGACTTTGAAATTGAGATATAATTTAAGAAATAATTAAATCTTATTATTAAATCTGCAAAACACGTTAATCAATTGGTTAAAGTATGAAATAAATAAATCAGATATCTTAATATTCATAGAATTCAAAATGTAATTAACATTTTAAGCGCATAAGAAGAAAATACTCACCCATATTAAACATGTAAGCGTTCATCTGTACTTTAACAAGATCAGCCAGTTTGTTCAACAGTTGGATGATTCTGACAAACTCAAAAGCTCCAACTAGAAGTTCGTGGCAATGATCTTTTACGACAGTAGGACCTGGGATCGTATTGTTTAGCAGGGTTGAGTTTGTAGTCGCATTTTGTACCTGCGACTTTACATTTTGTATCTGCGGCTTTACAGTTTGTACCTGCGGCTTTACAGTTTGTACCTGCGGCTTTACAGTTTGTACCTGCGGTTTTACAGTTTGTACCTCCGGTTTTACAGTTTGTACCTCCGGTTTTACAGTTTGTACCTCTGCTTACCATTAGTAATTGTTAAAATATTTGATAAATAATTGTTAAAACATTTTCATCACAGTTATTTTAAATATCAGATTTTGCAAAAATGTTATCTACGTTGATAATGACACGAAAGATTGATTGAATCAACCGACCTGCTGGAATAACATCAGAAAAGGCCAGGTTGGCAAGAAATACAATCACAACGAATGCAGATGCCAACATCTTTAGATGTAGTTGAAACACGTTAGCAGTTAGAAATCTGAATACCTTTATAGTGAAGAATTACCATAGACTCTTTGTCCAATTATAGTTGTAGTTGTTGTTGTGGTTGAGAGTTGAACCGTTGTTGCGAGTCATTGACTTGCTGTGCACTGATTCGTAGTTGATTGATTCGTGAATATTGATTGAACTCGTGAAACCAAGCTTTGTGAATCTGACGAGTAAAACTATGCAAAGAAAAATAAGACATCTATTCACAATTGGCGATATTACAAAATTTGAAAATAATAACTAAATAAATGACAAAAATATTTTTACAGCATATAATTTATCTATGCCTCTCAATGTAAATAATTCTGGATATCACTGTAATGACTGGGTATATGTAACTAGAAATATTATTATTATAATTTGTAATTGTTATACAGTAAGATGAAAGTTTCAAATGTTAATCTTCTGACTATCTTCAAACATATATCGTGGAATGTGATGACGAATATGATCGCTAATGAATCTTTCTCAATATTACTTAAATAAATAATTGTAATTTATTAATCCTTAAATTATAATTAATTCAGTTAAACAATTCTAACTGATTAATTAATTTATTTTCTTGATTAATTTTTAAATTTTTATTTAAATCCCTGATCGAGTTATTTTTAAGCTCTGTCTCTCAAATTTAATTTATAATTAGTATCCAAATTATTTTACTTCCTAATCAATTACAATCATTTCGTTGTGTTTAGAAGGTGGTTTAAAAATAATTTTTCAAATTTTCATTATTTTTTCAAATTGGAAGTTCAATGCAATTGAAAGGAAATGGAACCCTTCCATTTAATTCCAAAATTATTAGATCAAATTACCTCATTCAATTTAAAAATATTTCTCCGAAAAAGTTTCACAACCAATTTTATATTTGATACCGTTGATAATGAAAATAAAATGAAAAAAAAAATAGATTTTTATAATGAATGTAGTTTTTAGAAAGCTGTTAAAATAATTTGAACAATGAATAATCATAATTATTTTTAGAAACAAAATGATATTTATGTTCATTTATAGAATCGACAATTTCTAATAACCTTTGTTATTGAAACTAGGGTAAGATTGTGATTGATAGAGTGTCATAAGTAAAATTTTCATTTTTTGAGTGCCTTATGTGTGATAGGATGTGAAGGCGCTTCTCAATGAATTCACCTTTTATATAGCATTCCTACCAGAGGGCACTCCCTGGCATTGCAGACTGGGTTGCGAAAACGACAAGTAACGACTGTTATTACCACCGTCTGCAGGAACGCTGCCCATTCGGCCAACCTGCACGCTAAAATTTGCATATTTACAAATTGTTTCATAAATTGACTTATACTCAAGATTAGCTGCATTGAAACAGTTACATCTCAAAATCTATATAGATGTCTTCACATTCACCATCGCCAAGTTTAGTCAGAATAAACATGACAAAGAATTTCAAATTTCTTAGATAATCCGGCATTTTATTTCCGAAAATAAAAATACTCAAACGTTCAAAATTCCGTGCTAATTCTTTTACGAAGGTCCGTCATTTTAAATTTCACGCCGTTGAGATATGTTGTTGTTTTTAAGATTTTGATGCACCACTTAGTATGAGTTTTTGTTCTCTTCGTTGAATGTTAATAATAATAAATTAATAAAACATGTCATTAATTAAACATATAATTAATTTACTAATTGTTCTTATTTTTATAATACGGTTAATTAATTAAAATCGAATCTATTAAGAAAACTAATTAATTAAATATGTATATTAATATCGTAAACACACAATTAATTAATTAACTCTTATCGCTATAATTTGACATATTACAAAAAGCTATAATTAATTGGTTTTTAATTTTTTTCTTTATCAGATTGAATTCAATAATACGTCGTCACTGGAACGTTGTGGAGAAAATATGGCATTACATTTTTCGTCACTTAGTGTCGCCAGAATTTTCAATCCTCTTAAACTCTCAATTTAATTCACATTAAAATTAAGACAAAACCATGTTTAGACAACGATATTTTTAATTTCAATTTTGAAGAGACGGATGTAAAGAAATGTTATCGATTATTGATCATTTATTTCTTTTAGAATTGATTGAGCTGTTTGAGGAAAGTGATTGGTTGTTTGACTGATATCCTGTTTGCAATCCAAATTCAGGCTGCGACGTATTTCGTCCTGAGTTTGCAAAAAACTGGAGTTAAAACTAACATTCAATTATGTTCTGCATACAAAGTCGATAGACTTTGAAATTGAGATATAATTAAAGAAATAATTAAATCTCATTATTAAATTTGCAAAATATGTGAATCATTTGGTTTAATTATGAAATACGATGAAATAAATCAGATATCTGAATATTCATAGAATTCAAAATGTAATTAAAATTTAAATAAGAAGAAAATACTCACCCATATTAAACATACAAGCTTTCATCTGTACTTGAACTAGATCAACCAGCTTGTGCGACAGTTGGATGGATTCTCTTGTAAAATTGGAAAATCGTGTGCAGATTGACTGATATACTCTATGAAATCCACATTCAGACTGCGAAGTATTTTGTCCTGAGTTTGCAAAAAAATGGAGTTAAAACTCACATTCAAATATGTTCTGTATGCAAAGTATGCAATTAAAATTTAAATAAGAAGAAAATACTCACCCATATTAAACATACAAGCTTTCATCTGTACTTGAACTAGATCAACCAGCTTGTGCGACAGTTGGATGGATTCTCTGGTAAAATTGGAAAATGGTGTGCAGATTGACTGATATCCTCTATGAAATCCACATTCAGACTGCGAAGTATTTTGTCCTGAGTTTGCAAAAAACTGGAGTTAAAAATCACATTTATAGATAATAATTGATGATAATAATGAGATATAATTTAAGAAATAATTAAATCTTCTTATTAAATCTGCAAAACACGTTAATCAATTGCTTAAGGATGAAATAAATAAATCAGATATCTTAATATCATAGAATTCAAAATGTAATTAACATTTTAAGCGCATAAGAAGAAAATACTCACCCATATTAAACATGTAAGCGTTCATCTGTACTTTAACAAGATCAGCCAGTTTGTTCAACAGTTGGATGATTCTGACAAACTCAAAAGCTCCAACTAGAAGTTCGTGGCAATGATCTTTTACGACAGTAGGACCTGGGATCGTATTGTTTAGCAGGGTTGAGTTTGTAGTCGCATTTTGTACCTGCGACTTTACATTTTGTATCTGCGGCTTTACATTTTGAACCTGCGGCTTTACAGTTTGTACCTGCGGCTTTACAGTTTGTACCTCCGGTTTTACAGTTTGTACCTCCGGTTTTACAGTTTGTACCTCTGCTTACCATTAGTAATTGTTAAAATATTTGATAAATAATTGTTAAAACATTTTCATCACAGTTATTTTAAATATCAGATTTTGCAAAAATGTTATCTACGTTGATAATGACACGAAAGATTGATTGAATCAACCGACCTGCTGGAATAACATCAGAAAAGGCCAGGTTGGCAAGAAATACAATCACAACGAATGCAGATGACAACATCTTTAGATGTAGTTGAAACACGTTAGCAGTTAGAAATCTGAATACCTTTATAGTGAAGAATTACCATAGACTCTTTGTGCAATTATAGTTGTAGTTGTTGTTGTGGTTGAGAGTTGAACCGTTGTTGCGAGTCATTGACTTGCTGTGCACTAATTCGTAGTTGATTGATTCGTGAATATTGATTGAACTCGTGAAACCAAGCTTTGTGAATCTGACGAGTAAAACCATGCAAGGAAAAATAAGACATCTATTCACAAGTGGCGATATTACAAAATTTGAAAATAATAACTAAATAAATAACAAAAATATTTATATAGCATATAATTTATCTATGCCTCTCAATGTAAATAATTCTGGATATCACTGTAAATTTTCAGTTTCTCAATTGGAAGTTTAATGCAATTGACAGGAAACGGAATCCTTTCCATGTAATTCCGGAACCAAGAAACTTAATTCCGAGCTATGAATTTATTATTTCAACTATTATCGATTAATATTTTAGTTTATTATTCTTTATTATTTCATATATTTAACTTGATAATTATCAGTATATTGTTTGTCTTTATTATTTGGCAACCTAGTATATTATATTAAATGATATGTAATATAATGTATCCAATGTAATCATTCTTATTGTTCTTTATAATTACATTATTATTATTACATTTCATAATTCGTACATTTTGTCGTCTAATTAATTTCATTTAAACGTTTCCTGAAAGGAATTAGCTTCGTAAGGAGCGGAGACAAGTTTTTGAAATTTAATGAGAAATATCTGCTTGATTTGTTTTAAAATGTTTGTTTTTTATTTTTAAAAATGTTTTTTTTTTCGCCATCATTTTAGTTTCCAATTCGTTCGATAATTTCGTTCTTTCATCAGAGGTCGAATTAGTGACGTCACTCGGGTGATTCGATGTTGAGGCAGGTTTTCTCTTCAAACGAGTTTGTTTTGACGACATTTTGGAATATAAAAACGCGATACTGAAATCTCCGGAATGGAAAACAAATAGTTTCGAAAACGTAGTTCACCCGTTGCATTACGTTGTTTTAGCTTTATTGCGAAAAAATAATTTCCATAAATGATCGACGATCAATTCATTCGTTCGGAAATTTCTTAAAAATATTTATTTCGAAAATATTTCCTTTGAAAATTGAATTCATGTAATTCATTTTGCAAACAAAATACGACCAAGTGTCTTTGTAGAAGCAGAACAGAGAAAGTGTTTCGACCATCGCTACCATCATCATCTTTATCATCATCATCATCGTCGTCGTAGTCATCATCATCATCATAATCATCATCCTCATCACCACCGCCGCCACCATCATAGTCACCATCGTCGTCGTCATTACATTGGAATGACATTTCAAGTCTCCGGGACTTACAAAAGAGCTTGTAAAAATCAAACAATGGAATAGTCTCATGCAAGTGCACAATACAGGTGACACACGTGACAATCAAGATAAACCAGTCACCTTGAAGCACAACGAATGCAACCGCCGCCATTTTGAAAATCAATTTTGAGTCCATAATAAATTCGATTATAATAACATTATTGTTACTATTATTAAATGTAATTGTCATTAAGGCATTTACGACATTACAGACCCCTAATATTGTAATCAGACCAGACTGCTTTTGATTGGTGGCCATCTGTCCATATGGGCGGTTCTTATTCTAGAGGGCGTGTCCCTGTTGCCCTGAACTTGATTGGATGAAGAGAAAGGTCCAATCACAGACGCGCAAAAGGGTGACGCCCCACGGTAGCGGGTCATGATCAAATTAGGCCCTGAAAAAGATGTTCGCTAATTGGCAGAAAATTTAAGAATATATTTATCGCCAGTTTAGATAAGTAATTGAAAATAATTTACATTGATAACATATTCATTTATATTGTACATTTTATTTTAACATATTATAATCAGCATCATCAACATTAGTACATCAATAAACGATAATCATAATGTAATTGTCATCATCATTATCACTCATAATCACAACATCATAATTATTCTGGACAGAACTACTCCATGTCTGCATGGGGTTAACCATCCTATCACCAGGCCTACTTTTTTTATAGACTACATTTGCATTTGCAAACATAAATTTGTAGTTATTATCGTTAATTGTTTGTCTCTGTAGAGTTTGTAGTTCTTATAAATGCCACCTGAAGACCCATCTCTTCAGGACTTCATGGGACAGCGAAGACAAAAGGCGGCTCTGACGCTACGCACATGGCGCTTTATAAATTAATTATTATTATTATTATAAAATACTTCTTGAGGAAGGCTCCACTAATCCAATTTGACGATCTGACCTTAGATTCTGCACCGGTCAAGTGCTTGTGTACTGTTGGCTAACGAGGTATCTTTTTAAGCCATATCAATCCGTTAGTCTTGTAGTGTTATAATATCATAGTCTTATCATAGGTTGATTTTTAAATTCAAATTGTAAAGATTTCTTGTTCAACTAATTATCATTATTATAATTTTATTCTTGGGACTAATGGACATCCACGTGGCCCAAGACCCAGCAGGATAGGTAGCATGGGTTCGAAACCCGTTCTAGGAAAGAAGGCCTTATTATTCATAAAAAGATGTTTACTTAAATAATTATTTTTATTTATTTTAATTATTACAATATAAAGAGATATGAAGTCACATAATTATTAGTAAAGAGATATTGACGTAAATAATTATTTATAAAATGATATTGAGTTAATTGATAATAAAGATTCACTTAAATAATTGTTAATAAAGAAATATTAACATATGTAATTAAAATTAATGTAAATGTATAGCAGACATTAATGTGTACGTGATGTAACTGTATACGTGATGTAAATGTGTTACAGCAGTTAAACAACGTCTTGTGGGATGTTTTGACAAACTGTCATAACTGTTGACTAATGAATGACACTTGAATGACTGCTTTACAGAACAACGATGGCTTGAGCCATGCCTGGGGTCCATCCTAATTATCAGATTTTAGGATCGTTAACTTAAAATTAGCATTGTTATCTTGCTGCAACAGGCGTCATTGTCGTCACCATCGTCACCGTCGTCATCATCGGCAAGGTCATCGTCATCATCGTCATCGTTGTCATCATCATCGTCATCGTCGTCATCATCATCATTATCGTCATCATGACACAACATAAATTCTATTGGTTGGTTACCTTGGAGACACGACTTGTTATGAACTGTTGATCGCATGACAGCCAAAGTACTGAATCTTCTCTCCTGCTGAAAAATATTTTTGCACTTTTTGAATTAATAATTTAAATTATTATGGTATAAACAAGAAAGAATTACATCTGCCATCATAGAAAAAAAACTTTTTAGTCGCCATTTTATAAATAAAAACATTTGTCGCTTAAAAATTTTATTGTTGCTTTAAAAATATTTTTAAAACGAGTTTATTGACTAAATAATAAATGATAAATAATTATTTGATTCTAACATGCCAAATGTTAATAATTATATTACGAGAACCTTGAAATTTGCACAACATAAATTGTTTAAATAGTATTGACATTAATATACTATTAGTTAATTAATTGCAGTTAATATTAATATTAACTTGAATTTTAAAAAGAATTAATTCAACATTAAATTTAAAATAAATCAATTTGCTGATATCTGAAACAACCAATTTTAATGAATCATTAATAATTTTATAAATTTAATATTCAAAATCTAACGGCCAGTTCTTTTTGTTGCGCAATCGAACAACATTGTTGAGATGTCTCTGCAACATTTTCCGTGCTTGATCTTGTTGCCGGTGTTGGAATGTTGAAGAAATGAGAAGCTGGTCAAAAAACGAAAAATATTGTAGCTTATATTTATTATTATTATTATTATTATTATTATTATTATTATTATTGTTATTATTATTAGTTATTACAGTTTTGATCGAGAGGTAATAAATAAATTATTTAAAGTACATTAAGAAGCTGATTTTATTAAATTTAAAAATTAAAATTAAATTAAATTAAGTTTAATATAAGTTATTTTTTTTAAAAATTAAATTTTTTTAATCAAGCAAATACTATTGTATTTTTAAATGTAACTTCAATAATAAAGCGCCATATGTGTAGCATCAGAGGCGCTTCTTGTAGCCATTTATATAGCGCTGCTTCCCAAGAGCGCTGGCGGCAGTGCAGGCTGGAATACTATAACATTAATATTAATATTAACATCTGAATACTATAACATTAATATTAATATTAACATCTGAATACTATAACATTAATATTAATATTAACATCTGAATACTATAACATTAATATTAACATCTGAATACTATAACATTAATATTAATATTAACATCTGAATACTATAACATTAATATTAATATTAACATTAATATTATACATAGTCGCCGTCTTTTTGGACGCACGTAGCCAGATTTCTTGTGACTTTCGTTTCTCCGAGTGCGTCAAATCTGACGATTCACTTTCCCGCTCGTGTGAAACTTTGCATCCTTAAAAGTTGTCGAAGTTTGAAATTTTTGAAAACGTGAGTTGATAAAAGTCCAATCTGGAATAAAAACCTTCATCCCATTAACATAATAGTGGCACCATTTGAATTCTTCTGTAAGCGTGTCTGCGTAATTTCTGTAATTTCGTTTTCAGAATCTTGTGAACAGAAATAATTAATGGAGTGTTCAGCTCAGAGGATGCACTTCGCAATGATTTTTTTGGAACTCTGATCGAATGCCCTCTCAACGTCAGTAACTGCCTCTAAAACTGATTGATAAAAATAATAAGAATAATAATGATAATAATAATAATAATAACATTAATAATAATGATGATAGTAATAATAATAACATTAATAACAATGACGATAATAATAATGATGATCGAGGTCTATCTGATACTGTTTCTTTAAACTTTTACATCCAATTTTCAATGGTTTTTCTAGGTTGTGCAGCCTTCCAATAATGAGACTGAAATCTTCGATTCACTGTTGTGACAGACTTCATCTCAGCGAACCAAAGCACACCATTGTTCTTAAATTCGTCTGTCAACTTTCATTTCAACGGTCGTCCTTTCAAAGAATTCAAAAACTGATTTCAAACTGATTTCAAGCTAATTTCAAACTGATTATCCTAGAATAGAAATAGACAGTCATTTTCTAAATTCCAAACCAAAAATTGAATATAAATAGATTTTCAAGAAACGAACTTTTTAATAAACTTTCAACGGTTTTCTACCATTGTTTGAGATTTAATAAAATAAATTTAATCTAATTGTTAAATAAAATAAACAAATTAATTATTTAAATTCAATTTTTAAATTTAATACAATAACATATAATCAAATCAGCTTCATATTGCATTTTAAGTAAATTATTTATCATCTCTCGATCAAAAGTTATTTAAGTTTGAAGTTGCACACGGACTTTATAAACACCCTTAAACAGGGACGTCCAACCGAGTGTACAACTTTTAGCCAAGTAGCGGGTCTGATTAGCAATTTCACAACAACAACAAAAAAAAAAAAACAAATAAAACACAAATCACCTCTTTGTGATACATTTAAGCTGGAAAAGTCTAATAAGTTTATGCTTATAATCAGTTTAATGTGTTTAAGGCACTGTTTTTATTTGAACAAGTAAGACTACTTGTCTGCCCCAATAGCAGAAGTCTCAATGCGCAATGATTCTGCCAAATGTTCGTCTGTCAAAATTATTTTCAACATCAGAGAAGATTCGAGGGGCCGAATAGAAACTTATGACGGGCCGAGGTTTGGACCACCCTTCTGTTTACATAATTAAACAATTATTGTAATAAGAAAGCAAATTTTCATTATAATTTGTATAATAATAATAACACGGTGCACATTTTCTTCAACTAAAAAAATATAAATGGAAATAAAACTAAAAAGAACAAATGTCATAAAAGAATGTTTAATGTTTCGAATTCAAAAAACCTTTTGAATACAGTTTAGAACGACGTCAAAGCCATAGAAAAATTGTTTGGAAAGGCCGCCGCGTGGTATATGACGATGATGATGATGATGATGATGATGATGATGATGACGATGATGATAGTGATGATGGTAATGATGGTGATGAAGAGGATAATGATGCTATTGCTGCTGCTGATGATGATAATGATGCTGCCGCTGATGATGATGTAGCTGATAATGCAGGTTAGCCGAATGGGTTTCATGCCTGCATACGGTGGTAATGACAACAGTCGTAATGTGTCGTGTTCGAAACCCGCCATGCACTGCCGCCAGCGCCCTTAGAAAGGAGCGCTATATAAATGGTTACAAGAAGCGCTATATAAATGGTTACAAGAAGCGCCTCTGACGCTGTGCATGTGGCGCTATATAAAGTGAATGAAGTTACAATAATGATGATGATGTTGCTGGTAATGATGACGAAGATTTCGTTTATCGAAACTTACGGTAAAACAA
>JAJTWR010000205.1:1335000-1340000 GCA_021613335.1 Whitmania pigra | reverse complement strand
AATAATATAATAATAATAATAATAATATAATAATAATATATAATAATAATATAATAATAATAATAATAATAATAATAAATAATAATAATAATAATAAGAATAATAATAATAATAATAATAATAATAATAATAATAATAATAATAATAATAATAATAATAATAATAATATAATACTAATAATAATAATAAAATAATAATAATAATAATAATAATATAATAATAATAATAAGAATAATAATAATAATAATAATCATAATAATAATAATAATAATAATAATAATAACAATAATAACAATAATAACAATAATAACAATAATAAAAATTTAAATAAAAAAATAATAACAATGTAATAAGAATAAAATCAATTAATGCAAAAACAAATTACTTGCAATATGATTACATTTAGTGATAATAACGGTTCATTGAATTGTTATATAATATTAAATGATAATTAAATTTGATTTAAAATCAATAATTATTATTGTAATTATGTTACTATTATAACATTACACCGATATTATAACTTATTTTGTTATGCATTTTAATTTTTATTACTGTTTTAACTATTCGCCTAATTGTAGTCAGAAGATTCCCGCGTAAATCCAGTTTGCGGCGGCACATCCCCAGACGATTTTGTGACCCGAGCTATTTATGGCCTCGTGACGTCATAAATGACACGTGATCTGCTGATAGCTTCAACGGAATAATTGAGCAACATGAGTGCATTATGTATGAATTATGTTATTAAACAGATAACAATAATAATAATAATAATAATAATAATACTAATAATAATAATAATAATAATAATAATAATAATAATAATAATAATAATAATAATAATAATAATACTAATAATAATAATAATAAAATAATAATAATAATAATAATAATAATAATAATAATAATAATAACAATAATAATAATAATAATAATACAATAATCATTGCACCGTTATCATCGTCATCGTCATCATCGTTGTAATATCTAATCCTAATTCATGGTGATGATGTAGACGTTGATGATGACGATGATTATGATGATCATCTGTCCAACGAATTTAATAGAACGCATTTGATAGAACGCCTTGAAAGCCAACTCTCGTGTTCAAGGGGCATTTTGGCGCCTCTTGTTAGCGCTTGCGCCGTAATCAACGCATCACGCTAACCATTAGTGTTATTAATATCAATTATTTAGTACTTTATTTATGAATATACATAACATTAGTGCAAGTGGCATTATAATCCTTGAAACCAATGATGAAAATGTAAGGGTACATTTTCTTTAATAACATTATAATGCAATGAATGGTGTTACTGTTATAATTTCAATAGTTTTAATAATATTGCATGAATTATCATTATTACTTAACCTGATCCGTGAATTGACGCCGGGAGCATCGGCATCTCTGGCCCGTATCCGGGCCACCTCGTAGCCAACAGGTGCCTCCTGTGGCACAACCGTAATGAAGTGTCTCGTGGTCAAGTCCCGCCTCTGGGCACCTTGAGGGTGGTACTGATAATGATATCGTCTGTGGTCATCAACCACGAGGTGCGATGACACCTGATGACTGTTTGAGGTCTTACCTGGAATTATCGTGGAAGATACTGCCGTGGTTAGTTGTGCTAGTGATGACAATGATGGTAATGGTAATGATGCTTATGATAACGATGGTTATGATAATGATGCTTATGATGACTATGGTCCTGGTGCTATGTTTGGGATTTATATGGTTGCCGTAGTCATGATAGTGATGAATATGGTAGTGATGGTTATGATAGTGATGAATATGGTAGTGATGGTTATGATAGTGATGAAATTGGTAGTGATGGTTATGATAGTGATGAATATGGTAGTTATAGTGAGGACGAGGTCTGTGGTCGTTGTATTATTCATGGAGTACAAATCCAATAAAGTAGAGAAAAACAGGCGCACAAAAAATGAGGAATTTTTGAATTAAGGAGAGTAAAAAATTGATGGAAGAAGATTCTTGGAAGCAAAGTGCTTCCTTTACGAAATTGGAGCCGCCTCGGTTGTCATCATCACCGCCGTTATAATCATCATCATCAACGCCGTTATAATCATCATCATCAACGCCGTTATAATCATCATCATCAACGCCGTTATAATCATCATCATCACACCACCATCAGATTGGCCGAATGATATACATTCATGCTTACGGCTGTAATCGCAACAGTAATGTGTCGTGTTCGAAGCCCGGCCTGCACTGGCGCGAGCTCCTCGGGAAAGAGCGCTATATAAATGGTTACAAGAAGCGCTCCTGATGCTATGCATATGGCGCTATATAAAGAAGGTACAACAATCATTGTCAACATCATCATCATCATCATCACAACCTACCTGGTACCTCTGCCTCCTCCCCTTGTCCGAGGACCCCCTCGATGACCTTCAAAGGCACGACTGGAGTCTCCCATACGGGCCTGTTATCGTTGACGTCCAAAACTTTAACGATGACGTCTGCCGTCGTGAACAGTGCGAAGGGATCGAAAGCGTCCCTGGCGACGACCTTGAACTTGTAGAGGTCACGTTCTTCCCTGTCGAGGTCACCCGTGGCCAGCAATTCACCCGTGTCTCTATTGACGCTGAACGGAAAGATTGGAATTTGTTTGCTGCGTTCCGATTGGACGAGAAGAGCTGGAAAATAATTAACATAATAATATTAATTATAATTTGCACAATACATTTTATAATTACTTGAGTTAATTATGATAATTATTTCTATTTACTCATTATAATATTCATTATTTTAATGAGCCGACCTTCTTGAGAACCCGAAAATGAGTTCTCGACGTTCCATCCTTCAGGCAAGAGTTCAAAGAAGAACCTGTCGTAGGGCGGGGCGTCGAGGTCACGTGCCTCAAATCTCCCGACTGCGATTGGTCGGCGATGGGATGAAGGTTCGAGATTGTATTGTTGCCATTGTCGTTGATAACGATGTTGCTGTTGTTGTTGATAATGATGTTGCTGTTGTTGCTGCTGGTCGCGATACTGCTGACGATGACGATGACGCAATTCCAATTCCAGCTCTTCAGCCGACGATGCGTTCCCGTGCGTTGTTACCATGACAACGCGTCCGTCATCATGACGATGATCATCATTAACCTCCTCCTCATCACCAGACTCCTCCTTCCAGGATTCTTCGACGCCGAAGAAATAACTTCCAGTCAGCAACTGCGGCTTCTCGTCGTTGACATCCAACAGCGTCAAACTTATCTGCGCCGTGGACGTCAGAGCCTGGGGCTTGCCAGAGTCCATGGCAAACACCTTGAACTGGTAGAAGGGCGTCCTTTCTCTGTCTAAGGTCACCTTGGTGCTAAGGACCCCGTCGCTAGGGTCGATGGCGAATAGAGCTGCAAGTTCAGGGGGAAGGAAGTAGGTGACCTTGGAGTTGTCGGAATCCGGAAGATCGTGGTCGGTGGCCGTGAGAACGATGATGACTGCACCTGGTGGGTTGTTTTCGGGCATGTTGACCTCGTACGAGTCTCTGGAGAACACGGGGGGATGGTCGTTGAGGTCGGATATTTGGACCAGGAGGTTTGCGGCAGAGGAGAGAGGGGGCGATCCGTCGTCTCGGCAGCTGATCTTCACTTTGAAGCTGGGATGATATGATGGGGATGCTGATGATGGTGGTGATGATGAAGGTAGCGATTATGATGAGAACACATGCATAGAATAGAATTAGCAGAATGCATGTCAATGCACTGAAAAAGTCATCTGCATTCACGCCACGGTGAATTGCCTCACAGGATAGACCAGCGATCAAGCATTGCTTCGTTACCATGACAACGAACTCAAGATATCTGAATCTTCTCTTTTTTTTCCTCATCCAATAATCTGATTCAGAAAGCACTCCTTTCGTGGTTGAGATAATATTTTTGGAGTTATTGTTTTATTATTATTATTATTATTATTATTATTATTATTATTATTATTATTATTATTATTATTATTATTATTATTATTATTGTTATTATTATTATTATTATTGTTGTTGTTATTATTATTATTATTATTATTATTATTATTATATTATTTTATTAAAATTAATTTTCAACAACAAATGCATAATCTACCCATTCATGCCACGAATCGCCTCTACGACAACTACTTGAAACAAGCCAACAACAACAACAACAACAACAACATCAGAGTAGCGATTAGATCTCCATTCGTTCTCTCCTGATCGATGATGTCATCGACCATTCGTCCAATTGCACCCCTGGAGAGCTCACCGCCCCCCTCCCTCTGGGATCGGTCGTCATGGAGATGCAATCCGAGGGATGAGTTATCCAGGGAGGCGGTTTTCGCTGAGATACCTCTTATTTATAAAGAACGGATGATGATGATGATATTTGTAATAATGATGATAATGATGATGGTTGTGACGACGACGATGATAATGATGATGATGATGATGATGTGATGATGATGATGATGATGATGATGATGATGATGATGATGATGATGATGATGATGATGATGATTGATGATGATGATGATGATGATGATGATGATGATGATGATGATGATGCTGATGATGATGATGATGATGATGATGATGATGATGATGATGATGATGATGATGATGATGATGATGATGATGATGATGTTGGTGACGATGACGATGATGATGATGATGATGATAATGTTGGTAATTGAATAATAGGCCGATATAATTAAATCGCTCTCCACACCACGCCATCCAGCCTCAATTAGTTAATTCCACCTCTCCAGACGGGGGATGAATAAGATGATGATCATATTCTTTAGATGATGATGATGATGATGATGATGATGATGATGATGATGATGATGATGATGATGATGAATGATGATGATGATGATGATGACGATGATGATGATGATGATGATGATGATGATGATGACGATGATGACGATGATGATGACGATGATGATGACTTTTAATCTTTAAGCTTAAAAGAACGATTTACTCTTTTAATCAATTTATTGCAGTT
>JAJTWR010000205.1:1325000-1327500 GCA_021613335.1 Whitmania pigra | reverse complement strand
AAATTTAAAAAAATCATTCCTAACACGAGTGGAATGACTTTGAAGCAGAAGATGGGAGTTGAACGTTGAAAATGAGTGAAAATCGAACTCACAACAGACAGGATAACTGGCAGATGAGATGGAGATGGATAATTTTGACTTTAATTCACTTATTCAAGTACCGATGCATTGGTGGATGGATGGATGGATGGATGGATGGATGGATGGATGGATGGATGGATGGATGGATGGATGGATGGATGGATGGATGGATGGATGGATGGATGGATGGATGGATGGATGATGGATGGATGGATGGATGGATGGATGGATGGATGGATGGATGGATGGATGGATGGATGGATGGATGGATGGATGATGGATGGATGGATGGATGGATGGATGGATGGATGGATGGATGGATGGATGGATGGATGGATGGATGGATGGATGGATGGATGGATGGATGGATGGATGGATGATGGATGGATGGATGGATGGATGGATGGATGGATGGATGGAGATGGATGGATGGGGATGGATGGATGGATGGATGGATGGATGGATGGATGGATGGATGGATGGAAGGATGGATAGCTAATATACAGACCGCAGGAGGGCTTGCCAAACAGACAAAATAAATTTCTTCATCTGGACACCAAAACAGAGGGAGGGCGGAGACAAACACCCGAGGAGACAAAAACCCTTCCCACCTCCCTCGCCACACCCACATTTCCATAGCAACCACAGCATGGAAGAATGGAATAAAGATTTAGTTTCCAATAATCTCCTATTTATCACGGCCTCTGAAGCAGATTCAAATTTCAATTGAAGCAGTAAAACTTCCATTTCCTAGTTATGTTTTATGCCGGTTGTAATAAAGGAATTTATTTTCTTACTTTACTTTTATTTTATTATTGTAATTTTATTTATTTATTTATTTGTTTTATTTATTTTAAAAATTAAAAGAATTGATTAATTAAAAAGTTCGATTTAATATTTATTAAATTGATAATATTATGTACATATACATAAAATTAAATATTATTCCATATAATGATCGTAATATTGATTAATTAATTATAATAATATAACAATAACATCAATAATAAGGACTTTAAATTAAATTTATGAATTGGCGTAAATATAACTAATCTTATTTAATTTGGGATATTAAGTGAAAGGAAATATAATTTATTCATATCTTCCCAGAATCGGCTACATAATTTATTACAATTAAATAATTTATTCACATCTCTCTAGAATCAGTTACATAATATATTACATAATATATTTGCTAAATTTTAAATCGAAAGAAATAAACATTTGACAAGGTCACTCATACTTTCTTTGACTTTCGACAACAAAAACAAAGTAAATAGTTAAAAAAATCTTCAAAAAAATGAAGTTGTAGGAAAAAATTCTGCATCTTTGCATTTTGAATGTCGTTGTTGTGGAGATTCTCAGCATGACCTTGTTGAGATGGATGGATGGATGGATGGATGGATGGATGGATGGATTTAAGTGGATTTATTAAGATATATTAAAGCTTATTCCATTTATTTCAATATCATATTTTGATAATTATCAATTATTTCGCAATTTTTATGATTCATATTTATTATTATTATTATTATTATTATATTATTATTATTATTATTATTATTATTATTATATTATTATTATTATTATTATTATTATTATTATTATCATTATTATTATTATCATTATTATCATCATCATCATCATCAAGGATCATCTTCATCATCACCACCCTATTCCAAGCTTCTACCGTCCGGCAGTAAACTTGTCGTCATGACGACACGTTTCCATGGTAACGACAAGGACTCGGATAAGTGCGTCGGTCCGCCATTAGTCGTGATTACAGCCCCCTTACACCCAGCGCTCTCATTGGTCAGTTTGTTTCAGGAAAGTCATCATTCGCCCCACCAATTAGAAGAAGAGGATGCTATTCTGAAATTAACTTATGTCCTGTGCGTGGCTTTCCGTCCAGCGGCTACCCCTTAGACGATTGGTTGTAAGGAACGATGCTGGGGAGGAGCTTATTTGGAAGGGTGGCGTCTGATTGGATGATGATGATTATGATGATAATAATAATAGTAATATTAATAATAAAATAATAATAATAATAATAATAACGACGACGACGACGACAATGATGATATTATTATTAACAAAAATAAATAATATTGTCATTACTATTATTACATTAATTCATAGCAATAATAAGTAACTTATTCTTAACAAATGTTGTTATTATCATAACATAATAACAGAGAAATTGTCGGCTAATTTCAATAATCGCATGTTCGATATTGACATTCGCATTCACATTGGACATTGAATATTCACATTCATATTCAATTTTCTTAATGAATATAATACAAGACAGCCCCACCCTACGAAAACTTAAGGAGTTTCAAAAGGCCGAAACGTTTGAAGACGGGGGATACTCCCCTAAGGATCCATGTCGGAGCTCCAAGGATGAATATTTGGAAAG
>JAJTWR010000205.1:1315000-1320000 GCA_021613335.1 Whitmania pigra | reverse complement strand
TCTTGTATTCGGGGCTTGATCTTGTGCAGCAATCAAAAGACTTTCTGTTTCTCCCTTCATTCTTCCATCGTTTAGCCATTTTACTGTCAATTCTTTATTGATATGTGTTTCTTGTAGCTGTTTGAAGAACCTGCCGTGGAGTGGTTTGGATGTTATTTTGGAGATCTTTTCATTTTCTATTTTTGTTTTGAGTTCACACACAAGATTTCCATTTTCAGATAAATTTGTTAGTTTGTATTTTGTCCTGATTTTATCGGCTTCCTTTTGCAATGAATATTTCTTTTTGACGTCGTCCCACTTTTTCACACTTTGGATCAGTCTGCTATTTTCTGTCTGCAAATATACTGCAAGGCTCAGTATACTTTGCCGATAAAGAGATTGCAGTTCGAGCAAGCCTCTTCCTCCTTCCTTTCGTTTGACATACAGTCTGTCTACGTCCGCTCTCGGGTGATGCATTCCATTTATTGTTAATACTTTTCTTGTTTTCCTGTCAAGTTTATCTATTTCACTTTTAAGCCACGGTAAAATTCCAAAACTATATGTCATGACTGGTGTGGCAAGACTATTAATAGCCATAATTTTGTTTCTGGAACTTAGTTGAGTTTTCAATATTTTCTTCACACGATAGAAATATTCCCTTTTCACTTTCTCTTTCATATCCTTGTCCTTTATGCCGCTTTTCTCATCCATGCCGAGATATTTATAGAACTCCTCCGTTTTTAATGATCGGATGACAATTCCCTCTTTGATATTTATGTCCTTTCCATTTGCAGCTTTGCCCTTTTTTATTTCAGTAGTTGCGCATTTTTCAATTCCAAATTCCATTCGTATATCTTCACTAAATTCCTCAACAATTTTAATGCACTTTTCCATACTTTCGTGATCTTTGGCAAATATCTTTAGATCGTCCATATAGAATAGATGACTGATTTCTTCTTTTCCTTGTTTGTAGCCAATTTTTGCGGCATTAAGACGTCTCGATAGCGGGATCATAGCCATACAGAATATCAACGGTGACAGCGAATCTCCCTGATATATGCCTCTTCTAATAGAGATTTTATCTGTTTTTATATATCCTCCCTCATGATACAATATCAAGGTCAGGCGCCACTGCAACATAGATTTTTCCATAAATCTTCTGATGACATCAGAAACTTTGTATATGCGCATAACATGGGTAATCCAGGTATGAGGGACACTGTCAAACGCCTTTTTGTAATCGATCCATGCAACATTTAAATCGTGTTTGCCTTTTTTTGTCTTCTGCATAATCATTTGACTAATCATTAAACTGTCTTTACATCCTCTGCTTCCTTTTCTGCGACCTTTTTGTTCTTCTGGCAATATCTGATTATTTTGGAGATGACTGTATATTCGGTTGCATAGGATTCCTGTCAATATTTTATATGTAGTCGGCAAGCATGCTATGGGCCTATAATTTTTGGGATTTCTGGTTTCTCTGGATTTTGGTATTAAATATGCAGTTCCTTCCGTCATCCATCCAGGCATGTTGTCTGGTTCTTTCAATATCTTGTTAAATGCCCATAACAACTGTTTGTGTAGTGATGTCAGGTACTTTAACCAAAAGTTATGAACTTTATCAATTCCTGGTGCCTTCCAGTTGTGAGAGAATTTGATCACTGTTGTCAATTCATTTATTTCAATTTCTTTCCATTCAAGTTGATTTATTTCATTGTATAGTGCTTCTTCATCACTAATCCAATTTGCTTCGGAGTTATGGCTAACTTCTTTTTCTAATATTCCTTTCCAGAACTTTTCAATTCCTTCCTTGTCAGGTGGGTCAGTAACTTTAATTTGGTTTGAAGTCATTTCTCTATAAAATCTTTTGGCATCATTTTTAAATGTTTTGTTTTGTTGATACTGTTCACTTCTTTTAGTATATCTTCGTAGTCTCTGAGCCTTGGCTTGTAGTTTCATCTTTATATTTTGTTCTAACTCATCAATTTGATTTTTTGACAATGATGCTGTATCTAATAATACTTTCATCCTGGCTTCAACTTTACTTTTTTTTATCAGATTTCCTTTGTTTAAATTCCTTTATGTATGACAGGTCTTTTCTACATTCATTGATCACTTTTTGGATTCTTTCTCTCCATCCCGTGCCTCTCACCTGAATTTTTGGTTGTTCAGTTTTCACATCTGCAATCACTGCAGCTGTGGCATACATTAGTTCATTTATTTCTGTGATATTCAAGCTTTTTTCAGCTGCAAGTTTGCTAAGGACTTTATTTGCTAATTCTATTTTTTTGGTAGTCCGTTTTATGTTTTTGATTTTGCTTAGGCATTTTCTATCACAGATTTCATACTTTTTGATCTCATTCAAGCGTGCAGTAATTTTATTTTCCATATCCAACAATTCTTCCATACCTGATTGTTCAGCATTGTTACTTTCAACTGTATCAACCATTTGCACATCAGCTCTCAGGTACCTTGTTGAATTATCCTCAGCACCAACATTGTTATTCAAGATCTTGGACTCAATATCAGAAACGATTTCTTCTATCTCTGATGCTGTGAGTCTGTTTTCCTTTATAATGAACCGCCTTTGGTTACTCAGATTTTTTGCATTCATTCCTGGGAAGATGTCAGGGTTTCTTTCTCTCCATATTTTATATGTATCCGAAGTTACTCCTTCGTTTCCAGTCTTTATAGCGTAATGATATGCCCAGATAATTTCTTTATATTGTTCTTTTGTCCATTTCTGTTTTCTGTTCTGTGAGATGCTAGCACAGGGTGTTGTATTTATCTTGCTGTCTCTTTTCATTTCACTATTTGCTTTTGACTCTTTCATTACAAAAAATTTGGCCTTCTAACTGTGACAACATAGAAGGACCCTGGATCTCCTCTGACATTTTTATTCTTGGGTTAAGATTAACTAGGTCTAGTTCCCCCAATTTCTGCTTATTGAGGAACCTTACAACTATCTTTTTGACAATTGTCTGACTGTCGGCCACAAAAAATTGGTCAATGATTACAAAGTATGTAGTCCAACGTGAGTGCATTAAGTGCATTAAATACAACAAGTGCATTAAGTACATTAAGTGCATTAAGTACATTAAGTACATCAAGTACATCAAGTACATCAAGTACGTCAAATCATCGACAACGAGAAAAACATAAAAAAGTAACTTGTAGATAATTTTCTGAGATTATGGACAAGAATTTTTTTATGAGAATTACGATTATTACGTAAAAGTTTTTTAGGAGAATATGAAGCTTCGTGAGATAGAAGTGTTGTATAAAAAGAGACTTTTGTAACCACAAATAATTTAATTTTCAGCATCCCGCTAAATAAGATGCAAAAGCTTCGATTAAGCCTTGACGAACGTAATTCTTGAAATTACGCGGATTATGTAGCACTTCATTTTCATTTGGTGAAATTCTTGTTGAATTGAATTTTGTTCGTTTGTTCCTTTTTATAAAATAAACTTTTTTTATCTTTGCATTTGCTTTGTACAACGTAATCCCTCGCGGTTTCTGGTGTTGCATCTGATGTGAGTATAATGTTGTTGTCAAATTTTAATTTTTTAACTGATCGCTTTATATCCATCCATCCATCCATCCATCCATCCATCCATCCATCCATCCATCCATCCATCCATCCATCCATCCATCCATCCATTCATCCATCCATCCATCCATCCATCCATCCATCCATTCATTCATTCATCGATCCATCCGTCCGTCCATCCATCCATCCATCCCTCCAACCATCCATCCATCCATCCATCCATCCATCCATCCATCCATCCATCCATCCATCCATCCATCCATCCATCCATCCATCCATCCATCCATCCATCCATCCATCCATCCATCCATCCATCCATCCATCCATCCATCCATCCATCCATCCATCCATTCATTCATTCATGGGTCCGTCCGTCCGTCCATCCATCCATCCATCTACCCATCTTATATTAAATAAATAAACGATGTTAGAAAGCCACATGTGATTGTGAATTTTTGTGTTTCAAAAAAATTTAATTTAATTTGTCTCAAACGATTGATGTCTTTACCACACGCTATGAAACATACTGTGATACTGCTGCTGCTGCTGATGATGATGATGAGGATGGTAGTGATGATATTGATGACGGTGACGATTACAGTGGTGCCTTTGACCACAATCTAGACAGATTTTAATATCTGTAAAAATAAATAATCACATTCCTAACCCATAGCAACGTTTGTTAAAGAAAAAGATAATCATGTTCCTTGCCGATAATAATATTAATTAGTATTAACAATATTTTAGTTATTATTACTAAAACTTATAAGGCACAAAATGATTTCAAATATAAAAAATTATATTAATAATCATTGTAACTATAAAAATTATAATTATTAACAATAACTTATTGTTATTATTATTATTATTATTATTATTATTATTATTATTATATTATTATTATTATTATTATTATTATTATTATTATTATTATTATTATTATTATTATTATTATTATTATTATTATATTATTATTATTATTATTATCATCATCATCATCATCATCATCATGCCTGAAACAAACATGCATAAATTCATTCCTTGCCTGTATTGTTGCTTATGGAAAACGTGCTGCCATAATTGTGCAGGGTTGAAGGACTGAGGTTGTACGTGACCTCAGAATTTATGCCCAGGTCGGGGTCAAAAGCTGTGACCCTGAGAACCGAAGTCCTAGGAGGACTGTTTTCCAAGAGGGAGACTTCGTATTTCATCTGGAATTAAAATTCCGATTGACGGAAGAGAGGATGGTGTGAAGGAGGAAGAAAGAAAAATTGAAAGTGTAGGAGTGCACTTGCTGTTTTTACAAATAATTAAATATCAATTACAAATAATTAAATATCAGTTAAAATAATTAAATATCAGTTAAAATAATTAAATATCAGTTACAAATTATTAAATATCAGTTAAAATAATTAAATATCAGTTACAAATAATTAAATATCAATTGAAATAATTAGATATCAGTTAC
>JAJTWR010000205.1:1300000-1307500 GCA_021613335.1 Whitmania pigra | reverse complement strand
TCGAATCTCGGCGAGTTGTCGTTGACGTCGATGACGTCCACGCCGACCTTGACCACCAAAAAGCGGTTGACCGGGAGTATGGCCACGTGCAGCCAGAGCCGACATGGCTGCTGGTCTGCCGACGAAGATGACGACGATGATGACGACGATGATGACGATGATGATGATGATGACGACGATGAGGACTTAAAGATGGCTGCTGATTTGGGGCAGAAAGCCTCTCGGTCCAGCCTGTCGTTGGTATGAATTCGACCGGTTTGTTCGTCGATGACGAAGCAATTGGACAGCGGCTTCTGACCACCGCCGGTAAAAAGATCCTGGAAAGATGAGGAGGAGGAGGAAGAGGAAAACGGAGGAGATTGGTGATGATGGTGATGATGATGATGATTATGATGATGACGAGACGGAATTGACGAAAAAGAAGCTGATGATGATGATGATGATGATGATGACGGCTGGTTGATGAGCTTGAACGTTCTCCTGTTAGACTGTCCGTTGAATTCTGCCACTGCTGAAGATCTGCTGTTCACGGTTGAAAGGAATCTTCCGTCCAGCGTGTCCATGCCTACGTCTCCGACGAAAGTACCGCTGTCGACCTCTTCGTGGATGGAGTAGAGCAGGTGCTCTCCATCGTCGTCATCGTCATCGTCGACGTCGTCATCGCCATCTTGTTTCTCGTCACCAGCTGATGATAAGGATGATGATGATGATGATGATGATGATACGCTTCTCGCTTTTCTTCCGCCACAGCAAGACCGTTCAGGATTCGGCGATTCTGAGATTTTCTTATTTTTTTCGTTTAATTCTTTAAAATAAATCGCATCGATCGAGTTGAAATTCACTTCTCTCTCTCCGAGGTAGGCGGCGCCTTGTGGAATTCCAATTTGAGGTGGTGAACCATCGGACTCACTCGAAGGGGGGTCATCGTGAACCCCGGAGGCATGAATCGATCCCGGGGAGATTTCAACTCGGAAGCAAAAGGAGGGAAGGAGCGTCAGGAAAAGGCATGAAATGGAGATCGTTAGCTTCCCGCTGTGGGACGCCATGTTCTTCAAAATGGCGACCAGTCGGAAGTCGTGGACGACTTGCTCCTCTCACCTGAAAAACATAAAAACGTAGAATCGTACACACCGATCATTTTTACGCGTGACGTCACGGGATTTTCGACGAATCGCGATCGGCTTAAGGTGGTCGCTTTAGTGCCGTTTCGTGGAATGTGGATTTCAAGGTGAAACACTTTCAGAACTTTTCTTACTCCCGAAAGATGGAAAGAACGAGTGACGACGGAGGAGATTAATCTGCTTTTTGTTTGTCTTCGTTGTGATTGCACGTGTTGCCATGACTTCATAGTCTGCGAGATTGTCTTTCCGAGTGTCTGTGTGAGTGTCTGTGGGTGTGCATATTGGTGTGTGCGTTCGTCCGCGAGAGAGTCATCGGCTGCTGCCGGTTGATGAAGTTGTATGTACCTTGTGGTGAGTATTTGGAGAAAATAAATGCCCGCACGGAAATAAACTCGAATGATGCCCTGAATAATTTACAATCCACATTCACAGAGTTCGAATCTCAGTTTCGGACAGCAAAACCATATAAAAAAAAACAACAACAAAACCGTAAAATTTATGTTATCCATCATCATCGTCATCATCGACGTAATGGTCATCGTCATCATAGTCATCATCATCATCATCATCACCGTTACCATTACTATGGGATCTACAGAACAGCCTTCCTATAACAGTCTTCCCCTTCATTCGTCCTCATCTTACTCCATTCATCTCCCTTCCTCTCGGAATTCTGACGAATGACGTCAGCAACATGGAAAAGCAAGACTTCGAGTCAAGACCAAAACACTCCGCCTCGAACAGACGTTCAAAGGCAGAGGAACCTCCAATATGATAATATCCTTGTATGATAATGTTGATGATGAGGACTTCTTCGACGTTTGTCGATATAATATTGTTTATATAATTCAGTGCCCCGCACACCACCAATCATTTATATTCTTAAGTGCCCGGCTGCATTCTTAGGCGTCACTCCTTAGCGCACAAAGAGGAGACAAAGGCACTCTTAGGCGTCACTCCTTAGCGCACAAAGAGGAGACAAAGGCACTCTTAGGCGTCACTCCTTGGCACTCCAAGAGGCAAAGCCACTCTCAGGCGCCATTCTACCGCCTGCTCACGTTTTCAGAAATTAACTGAAAAAGACACGCACCATCATCCAGTCGAACATCGTGTCCATAAATTTCAACTCAACCCTCCACGCTCCAGTGAATCTTGTCTGGCCAACTTAAAACTCGCACAGCTGGTCAGTCAAGCGAGCCGAGGAAAATGGATGCCGAAACTTGGAGTTGAACTCTTGGTTGAAGGATGCGGCGTCATGTTTCAAGAATTTTACGGTTTTAAATTTCGGTGGAGTTGTTTTGGGGACTTTGGAAGTGGTCAGGTGACTTTGGAGTGTTTGAGGGCCCCCTAAAAGTTGACCTTAAGGGATTGTGGTGAAATTATATAGTAAATTTATTAGATGTTGTTTGATGATAACAACTCTGGTTATTATACAGTCTAATTAATTATTAATCAGTAGCTAATGATCAATGAGTGAGTAATAAATAAATAAGAATTATGTTAGTAATTGTTTAAAAAAATATTTATATTACTAAATTTAATGATATAAAAGTTTACAAATGCAGATAAAATTGTAGATTACCAAAACTTCAATTTTATTGAAATAAATATTAAATAATTATATTCTCCAACAAGTAAAATAAATAATATGCTCGACGTCAGAGTAGATTCATTGCCTGCTTTGGACATTTCTCCATGAAGTAAAAAAGTGGAGCAGGAAGTCGTATGGAAGAAATGAGTGGACAATCCATCCATCAGTAACCCATCCCTTCCTCCATCCGTCCGTCTGTCGGGCCACCCGTTCATCCATCCATCAATAACCCATCTATTCCTCCATCCATCCATCCATCCATCCATCCATCCATCCATCCATCCATCCATCCATCCATCCATCCATCCGTCCATCCGTCCATCCGTCCATCCGTCCATCCATCCATCCATCCATCCATCCATCCATCCATCCATCCATCTACCCATCTAACCATCCATCCATCCATCCATTCATCCATTCATCCAACCGTCCATCCATCAAAGAGTTAATCATTGAAGTGCAAAGAGTAGATAAATGCATCTTCAGTGAGCAAATTGACTTCAAAATCTGACGTGAATCACGCAAAGGAAAAGAAAGCTCTTTGAATGAATTCAGTTAACTTTATTAAACAACAATTTATCAGCTAACCGTGACGGGTCTAACTTGTTGCAATATTTTACATTATACCATACAACAACTTTAGCAACAACATTAACAACAACAGCAGCAACAACAACAGCATCAACAACAACAACAACAACAACAACAGCAACCACAAACATCAACAGAAGCCACGTAAAGATCCAATTACAATTATTGTCTTCCACTCGTCTTTATGAAGTTTCATTGATTGAGAATTTTCAATGTGAACCCTTTCAGCGGAAGAATCAGTGTTGAAATTTTGTTTTGATTGCTTAATTACGCACAAATATTAAAATGTCGTTGTAATTAATTATTCATAAGTAGCATTGTGATCAGCATAATTAATTAATAGCCCATTTATTTTGCAAATATTTTGTCAATTACTGTTGTGGAAAGCATTCATTCAGGAAATTGTTGCATGTTCTGGGAGAAAATGAATTTTGTGTCAAGATTAATTTAAATTATCTAAGTACACCCCATCAAACAATGGATTGTAACTGAAATGTAAATGTACATGAAATACAATCATTGTTTGAAATGATGGATCGATTAAGAAGTGGCCTCGCATCCTAACCGAATACTCAAGGCACTCAAAAATCTGATAAATGCAATTACAAAAAAGCATAATACAAAATACAAGGATTTTAAGCAAATTAATGAAATACAAATTTTGTATTTATACAAATAGTGTGAAAGACAAATATTGTATTTATAGTTTGAAATACAAATAGTTTGAAATACAAATATTGTATTTATAGTTTGAAATACAAATAGTTTGAAATACAAATATTGTATTTATAGTTTGAAATACAAATATTGTATTTATAGTTTGAAATACAAATATTGTATTTATAGTTTGAAATACAAATATTGTATTTATAGTTTGAAATACAAATATTGTATTTATAGTTTAAAATACAAATATTGTATTTATAGTTTGAAATACAAATATTGTATCCGATAGATTCATAAGTACAACTCAGCAGCAACATGTGTTTTCAAAAACTGAATTATCGAAACTAATTGTTCAGATTTAATTGAGAAAACGTTTTTTTTAATTTAAATTAAAATATAAATTCTTAAAACGTTTGCAACTAAATTTATATTTATTCTCGATTTCCTTTTAGAAATTTGTGAGTAGCAATTTTTTAAATTCACAATTCAATTCGTTGGAGTTAAGTGAAAATTAATTCATTTAAGGACAACATTGGACATTTTCAATGAACAATTTTTTGCTGGAATGTTTCAGATGGAAGATAATTGATAGAATGGATGTTAATTGATTGATTTATTGTTAATTGATTGAATAAGTGTTAATTGAATGAATGAATGTTAATTGACTGGTTGAATGTTAATTGATTGAATAAATGTTAATTGAATGAATGAATTTTTATTGATTGATTGAATGTTAATTGATTGAATATAATTTTTTTTGCATTTCAATATTTCTTTGGAAATTGGATCACAATGTTTGCTATGGCAAATCCGCCTGTCTTAAAAATTCACAATCACTTATGAATTAAAGAAAAATCATTTTTAAACAAAAAACTATAATCTATTACGACGATGACGACGACGACAATGACAATGATGATGATGATGATGATGATGAACATTATTAAATAAATTTATTTATTCAACTTAATTATACAGCCAATTCAATGAATAAACTCTTAATTACCACTTATTAGATTAAAACACACTCACCTTATTTCAATCCGTCCGCTGTCTCACGTGATTAAGTGGCAAACCTTCCCCCGGTCTACTCTTCCTGAAGTACTACCCTATCGCCACCGGTGCTCCAAAGGTTGGCCTCGTAACACCACGGAGCGTCAGAAATTACAGCGTGGAAATGTTGCGATCCGACACCTTCTGTTCGTAATAACGGGAAGGGGGCTATAAAACCCTTTTAACGACCAGGGCGCTAAAACAGACCCGATACAGAGGCTGGATGGAGTTGGGCGGACGTGACACCGGCTTCTGAGGCATTGTTGTTGTTGTTGTTGATTGTTGTTGCTGCTGCTGCTGATGATGATGATGACGACGGAGATTCGTTGTTGTTGTTGTTGTTGTTGTTGTTGTTGTTGTTGTTGTGCAAGATATCGGCTTGGTTGGTTCCGGTCGCTAAGACGACGATGATGCGTCGTTGTTGTCGTTGCCGTGGGAAGTCGCCGATACTGCTGCTGCTGTTGATGATGATGATGATAGTAAGAATGGTGATGATGATGATGATGATGTTGTTGTTGTTGTTGTTGCCGTGAAGTGTTGCTGACGTCACAGTTGCAGTAAAAGTCGTTTACTCCATTAAAGTTCAGTCCACCATCACTCGATTACCTGGAATTGGAACAACAAGCTTCGGATGGAATTCTAAGAGAGGAGATTCGTGCTTCCAATGCGCACGCGCACGATGTTCTCGACATCCCTTGTCGGAGATGCGGACTTGACCGCGGTGACGACGACGACGACGACGATGATGATGATGATGTGATGATGATGATGATGGTGATGATGTTGATGGCGACGATGTTGATGATGATGATGGTGATGATGATGATGATGATGGTGATGATGTTGATGGAGACGATGATGACGATGATGATAACGATGATGATGATGGTGATGATGTTGATGGAGACGATGATGACGATGAGGATGATGGTGATGAAGTGGTGGTGGTGAAGCGTTAATTTATCGATTTCGGATTTTGCCGAAGTCGTGGAGTTGAATTTAAAGGAATTAATTAAAAAATAACCTCGGGGAAAGTTTTGTGAAGCTTTTAATATTAAAAAAATATTCCAAAACCCAAATGGTCTTTCAGATGAAAACTTTCTTGAATTCGATTCATCCGCATGTATTCCATCTTCAATTCAAAGTCTCTCGGCATGGAAACGGAATTTCAGTGAAGAATAGCGGTGGCTGTGATGATGATGACGACGACGGCGACGATGACGACGATGACGACGACGACGACGATGATGATGATGATGATAAAGGTGGTGGTGAAATGATAAAGGTACTGGTGACAGAAGGCTTCATATGAACAGGTGTTTATTGTTTGAAGGTCAAGGGTCAGCTTAGACAAAAACTTAATTGAAAGTGCATAACTCAAACTCCAGCCAACGATTGAAAATTTTAAAACCACAAATGGGCTGACCCAACTTAATGACCCCGACAGGGGTCAGTCGATAACCTTAGATTCAACATCGTTGTAAAATCATCATTTTAATATTAACAATTTAATATCATCATCATCATCTTAAAATAATGTAAGGCATCATGTTTCTTTTATATTATTACTCTGCTATATTCTATCATCATAATATTAATTGTTACTTTATTACAGCATTTTAAATGACATCTCAATCGATCATTCTAAGGATATTTTTCGACTGCTGCTGATGATGGTGACGACGATGACGACGACGATGACGACGACGACGACGACGATGACGACGACGATGACGAGGGTGATGACGATGACGATGCGATGATGATGATGATGATGATGATGATGATGATGATGATGATGATGATGATGATGACGATGGACGATGATGATGACGATGACGATGACGATGATGATCACGATGGTGATGACGATGACGATGACGATGACGATGACGATGATGATGATGATGATGATGATGATGATGATGATGATGATGATGATGATGATGATGATGATGATGATGATGATGTGATGATGATGATGATGATGATGGTGGTGATGATGTTGATGGCGACGATGTTGATGATGTTGATGTTGATGATGATGATGATGATGATGATGATGATGATGATGATGATGATGATGATGATGATGATGATGATGATGATGATGATGTGATGATGATGTGATGATGATGATGATGATGATGATGATGATGATGATGATGAGATGATGATGATGATGTGGTGGTGATGATGATGATGATATGATGATGATGATGATGATGATGATGATGACATTAATGTCTTGTGTCAAGCAGTCAGCCATGCGGACATCTTAGAGACTGGGAAGTCCCCGCCGAGTTGAGCTCATAATTTTAAATATTTTCTCGCTAGATGTCACCAAGTTGGGGTCGTTAGGTCATGACCCCGCGATCCCGGAAAAGTAACGATCGAGGAATGTTTATGTGGGTAGAAATTATAAGAAGTGTAGAATTATATTTATGTTTATATGACCATGAAAATTATAAGGATAAA
>JAJTWR010000205.1:1235000-1290000 GCA_021613335.1 Whitmania pigra | reverse complement strand
CTTCCCACACCATATCATCGTCTGTGACGTACTAACCAAGGTCGTGTCATCGTTTGACGCACTCTTCAGCGTCATAGTCTGACAAAGTTATGACAATGATGTTGATGATGGTGACGATGAGATTAATGAAACCAAGAACTTTATGACGTTGAGCATGACGCAACTCCCTTATGTATGTCATGATCCAGTCAGCATTACTGCTTGAAGCGTGCCTTCGACGGTGTTATATTGTTATGTCTTCAAGGTGTAGCAATAAAAACAACAACAACTACAACATTGATAAAAAATATTAATAAAATAATTATAATGTCGAATAAATATTAATATTACAATTACACTATTGAATGAATGTGAATAAGGTAATTATAATATGGAATGAATATTAATAGGATAATAATAATAAAGAATGAATATCAATGAGCTGGTTATAAATACACAAGACTGACATCCTAAGGGATAATGTCAGCATCTCTCCATCAGCAGCATTTCATGATGATTTTGTAACTTTGGGAGCAAGCTTAATCAATCCTTTTAACTTCTCAGGGGGTGATGATGATGAAGATGATGAAGAAGACGATTATGATGGTGATGACGCAAATAGCAATAACAACAATAATAATAATAATAACAATAATAATAATAATAATAATAATAATAAATAATAATAATAATAATATAATAATAATAATAATAATAATAATAATAATAATATAATAATAATAATAATAATAATAATAATAATAATAATAATAATAATAATTAATAATAATAATAATAATAATAATAATATAATAATAATAATAATAATAATAATAATAATAATAATAATAATAATAATAATAATAACAATAATAATAATAATATAATAATAATAATAATAATAATAATAATAATTTATTATAAAAAAAAAAGCAAATAATGTCAAGAAAAATTTGAATCAATCGCTCTGTTGAACAGAATAAACCTGCCCTTAATGCCTAAAAGGAGCGAATGAAAGCAGGCGACGGTCCCACTAATAAACACGGAGTGTAAAACGTTTCACGGCCTGTCGAAATTAATCCTCACGCTGCCGGGGAACAAGGAGCAATATGACCGGTGGTGCGAAAACGTCCGACTTCTGCGATTCAAATCGCACATTTTTGTGGCCATTTTACGGCCCCTAATGACCGTGGTGTGTTGAAGCTAATCGATGCAGGATACTCCGGTCGCAAGGCCGGGAAATTTGCAATTTAAAGGAGCCTTAAAAGACCCGTTATCGCGGTTAGATGATCCTGGAAAAAAAAGTCTGTTTTTAAGAAGTTCGAGTTGATATATCTCACTCACTCACTCACCCATTCATCCCTTAACTCGCTCACTCATTCATTCACCCATTCACCCTTAACTCGCTCACTCATTCATTCACTCAGTCACTCACCCATTCATTCAACTAATGGATAGACCGGGAGGCCGTCTGAAAACTTATCAACAGTGTGTTCGGCTCAATTCAGCAAATCAACAGCCGATTGAAAATCCACTTAAAGCTTCGCAGCATTTCACAGATGAATTTTACGAGCATCATTTCGAAATTCTCAGTCGTAACCATGGAAACCGTGGCGTCGTAACATATATCCAGGTCGGCTCCACTCCTCCGCGGAGTAAATCTTCGGAGTTTGCACCGGCACGTGAATCACCTGCGACACCTTTCCACCTGCGGATAGAGTGACGGATCGTAGGAGGCGAGGAGTGAACGTGTGGAGATTATTTTCAGGGATATTTTAAGCTAGGCTGCTGTAAATTGCAGTTTTCGTTGTTGTCAAGATAGCTGGCTGTTGTAATAAATATAATTATGTTGTAATATAATTAGTAAATACACTAATATTGTTTGTCATCGTTATTATTATTATTATTATTATCATTATCATCATCACTATTATTATTAAAAAATTATTATTTAGTTCCCCATACCAAATACATTAATACATTTTACAGCCATTACATTATTAAGATAGGCTGAAGTATGAAGGTATGGATTAGATAATCAAGCAATTCCTTTATTAATTTTCAAAGTTTGCATGTATTAACTTAATTATGTATTAATTATGTTTATCTTTCATTAATTAAAATTTATCGCGTTTATTGAATTCACAAACTGAGGGCTCTATTGGACAACTACGACAAATTTTTACTCAATTCTCAAAATAGAATTGTGAGAACCAAATGAGGCCAAATTATTATTAGTTATAATTTAAAATTATTAATTTTGTTTTAGTAATTTTTAAATCCTCCAAAAAACATCGAATATTCCACAACCCATCCACAATTCCAATCAATCAAACCATCATCCATTCCCCTCCACTCTACCTTACCACAGTGACCTCAAACAACAAAACAACATCCCCTGACCAATCCATCCCGTGCCTCGAGGCTTCCCCCATACTCCCTATTGATCTTGGACAATAATACTATTAATGACAGCCTATGATTTATGGGTCGAAACGGGGTTTTGAAGGCGATTACCTATTGGTAAATAATGACCGGAGATGGGCAAAAATCAAGGAGAAGTGGTTGGCGTTGATTTTCTTAATTGAAGCCAGTGGCGTTGGTCGATGATTGATGGCGCCTCATCACGTCATTGCCGTCGTCGTCAGCTTCCAACCTGGTTGGACAAACGCCGCAAATGGAACCAATAAGGGTAATTGAACCGCCGGGCTGCATTTTTATATCCCGAGGGGAGTGCGGTGGAGTGGCATCTTCATCATCACCATCACTATCATCTTCATCACCATCATATTCTTCATCATCATCACCAGCACCTTCATCATCATCATCTTCACTACCATAACCTTCATCACCGTCACCATCAACTTCATCATCGTGGCCATTTTCTTTCTTTTTTGGTTGGTCTTTAGCGTAACCACGTCAGAGGTTGCAAATCATGGCTTAATAGACGGCTGATGGGAGGGAATCAGAAATGATTATTCCATCGACAGAGTGACGCTAACAGCTTTTCAAGGTAATTTCGCTCGATTTATTCATTACTTACTAACCCCTTATAAAAGGAATTTTCAACTCCAATGGCTTCGATTTGAAACTGAGACCAGTCGTTCCGGGTGGAATTTCCGGCCGAAGTAGTCTGCTTAATTTCGAGGAAACAGAGGGTCGCGGAACCGGTAATGGAGCGCTTGTGAACGGAGAATTCCGACCGGAAAAGCGTGGAGGAGAAAAGAATTTTTTCGGCTCGAAAATAAAGCTCCCTCCAGAATTAGAAACGACAGAGTTCGAACGATAAATATTCGTGATATTCTATAATGTTAGGAAAATTAGTTTTAGTACGCTAACAAAGAAAAGATTAATACAATTCGAGAGGTTGTTCATTAAGGCGAAGACGTTATTGATGAAGTTCAATCAGTTATAAATTCCAGAGATTCAGCCTTTTGTGAGTTGTTCCTATTACCGGCTTATTAAAAGCAACCATGATTTAGTTAAGAGCGCCCTCTCGATACTAGCAGAGTGTATCCAAAAAAAAAAGGTTGGGAAAAAAACAAAAATTGGAGATAATGTTTCATTGAACCTCAACAGGAAAGCAATAAAAATGTTCTTGGCCTCTGGGTGCGGACGCCCATTCATTAAGAAAGTGTTGGTGGACGCTCCTGATTCAGTTTCTGACTGACCGATCGATTTGTTTATTAAATTTTTGTTAGAAAGATCAATCGATTGATTGATAATCCTGAATAGTCCCAAGACCAGTCAACCTCATCAAACTTCATCGAATTTTTTTTTTTTTTTGAATGGGCAGTTCGTGGAATTGAAAACCATTAATTAGGCTTGACTGGCGGCGAAGGATTAATCACGCCGTTTGATTTAAACTGAAGGGGCGGATTAATAAAAAATAATGAAATATAAAACACGACCCCAAGACCTAACAAATATATCGCCGACTACGCTAATTGCTTTTAAACGTCGGTGTTTTGCAAATTAACACACAAAGAAAAGAATAGACCGAAAGATTCGCGTTTGAAAATGTTCCTATTTAATTGCTTTTTATGCTTTTAAATTGTTTGTATTGCAAGCGTCGAAAGTGTGCGACAAAGTTGTCTCCGATGGAAACATTGAGATTTAAGATGGCAGGATTGGAGAGCTAATTGAAAACAATTCGAAAAAGTTTTGTAAAGAAATCTACTCGAAACACTGGCAAAGCCTGACGGATCAAAATAAAGAGAGGATCGTCCCTGCGAAATAATTGCACGATTCTTTGGAAGTCGTAAACAGCGTACTGCTGTTATTTATTAGTCGCCATTTTCTCAGCCCCTTCCTCTTCGGAATTTTATCGTTTCTATGTTTCATTACTTCGCATTTTGAGTTTATCTCGTTCCTTCTTTTCGGTACTTCACCTAAGCGCTCCATTTCTTTTTTTTTTTATTGGAATGAAATTGGTTTCCCTCGTTTCTCTGGCTTTTCAGAGGAATTTAAATTGAGGGGAAAACAAATCATAACTCTTATCCATGGGAGACTTTAAAATTTGCTGGACATTATTGAGTCAAGAGCTTTCATATATCTGATAACATGTTTCATCAAAATAAAAAAAAGCAATTTCATCCATAAAAAGTTTGCAATCAACAAAATGCCACACATTCATGTTCATAAAAATATGATCACATTGTAAAAAACAACAACAAAATTTCTTCTTTAGAAAAAAACAACGTCTGTCAGCTGCCAAAAAATGAGAAAATAGACTTTCACACTCAAAAGTTCACTGGAATTTTATCAACTTCATGATTATGGCTTGAAAAACAGAGTGAAGGCAGTGAAAATTGTGGCATCAAAGAATCTGTCATATGACATGCAAGGTGCACTCCAGAACAAAATCAATAGCAGAAAGTAGATGGACAAATTTGAAGAGATTTTGGTCGAAGTGAAGCCATTTTTTGATATTCTCCCGAGCAAGGAGAATCCCAGAGCACTGGAAATTATCCAAATCCACACGAAACCGTGGAGACAGAGCAGAACCAAGTGGAGTGCCTCGGATTCGGGGCCGACGACCCACAAGTTGAGGCCGGGGAAGTGATTGTTGCGGAGCACGGCGAAGCAAACGATGCAACACGTTATCACGAGACATGCCGGACTGTGTAGACTTTCGATGTCCAAAGCCTTAAACAGTTTCTCCCTCTTGTTCACCACCGGCGACAGGTGCCAAACCAGTAGCGACAAAAGTGGAAGGAGTTTCCAGGCGAACGAGGTATCATCTCGATCTAAACATCTCGGACGACCTTCGGGCTCGTCGTGGCAGAGAATCTCCGGATGGAAGACGTCTCCGGAGAAATAATCGAACAAATAATAGGTGGTTGGAATGAGAACACCCAGGGCTGCCAGCTGAAAGGCCCACGTCAATACTGCATTCACCATCCTGGACATAAAAAAAATTCATTCTATTTTTGACAGGCCATTAATTGTTCATTTCAAAGGCAGAATGCCTCAGCGTTATCCGGGCATCGTTCTACAATGATTTAGCTTTCTCGAACATAAAACAAAACAGCGCAGAATTTATTTTGCCGACGAAGCAAAAGCATACGGATCAGAAATCATTTATGTCTCGTATTTTCGTGGAGCAATGACGATAACATAATGGGGTGCGTCGCCGTTTGAACTCATAAAAACCAACTCATAAATAAACGTCATAGATAATAAATGCGAGTCCTCTGCAACAGAACTCTCGATGCGCAATCTAGATACGAAAACTAGAAAAAATCCAACCTTCAACTTAACAGAGCACTGTCGAGCAATGGCCGACTGGAAAACCCAGACATGTCAATTTTTTTTTAAAATTTAATTGCACCCAATCCTCTTGGACATTTTTTTTTGGGGGACTTTGATTAATTCTGCATCGATCGAGCATGAGTCAAAAATATCGGCTCTTGTCCGATGTTGACATGGCAACTAATTGAAAACAAGGTTTTCGTGTTAAACAATATTTTTGAGGTGACACTAGGTGTTCATTTTGTTTCAAAGCGTTTCTCCGAGATGAATATAAATGTCTTTAGTCGGCTCGTTCCGGCTGCACAGTATTCTCAGACATTCTGTCCCAACAGGTCAGTAGAAATATTATTAAAAATCCCAAAACATGTTTGCGTGCGTACGGCATGATCATGCATTCGGCACACTCATCCGACTCATTACGTATTCTTGACATGTAAAGGCTTCCGTGTACTTACGACGAACGAGTCGATACAAAAGACATTTACTCCAAGGAATTAGCCAGGGACGTAGAATTATTCTACAATGGCATGAACGTTTCTTTTGTCGTCATGGGCGATCATTTGTCCTCGAAGTTTACCACCGTTTTTGGGAGCCACGGCAGTCGAGATGGCGTCCTGCCTTTGTTCATCGACCGGCTATTTTGTTGTAAGAAAAGTGATTAATGAGAATTGCATAACCTGCTAAGTAACTTTAACTGTTAACTCTTTAACTTTTTCTAATTTTAAACTACAAGGTGGAAAGAGAAAAACATTTTTCGAGGAGAAAGTAACCCTGAGCTGGTTCGAGGTCAACGACCATGAAGTCGTTGACGTCTTGAATGACAGAAGCACGTGTCACCTCATCGAGACGCCCGAAGAAGGAATCTCCGTTTCGGTAAGATGTTTTCGAACCAGTTTTTCAGCTTTTATCAGTTTCCCATTTAACATCTCCATCCGTAGAACTTGTCGAACATTTGCATACCCAATGCCCAATCCGTGACGGGCATCATTCAGCGCAACGTAGACTCGGTCGACAAGGACAAGATCTCATTCGTGGAGGTGACCTTAGAAAAGGTAAGTCGACTTAATTATCGTAAAGTATTTCATTAATTTTCTGACAGCTTAGTGGCAAATCTTCCAGCCCAGGCAAAAAGGCACTCTGGCAACCAAATCGAAATTCACGATCGTGTTGTTGCCCGTTTTGTTGACGTTTTGCGACCACATCAGGTCGGGTCTCTTTCGACAAACCGACGATGACTTACAAAAGTCGCTGATCTCCTTTGGTCGAGCTGTTTCTTCGTTGGCAGACGTGCATTGTCCGAACAAATTCCTCAACTACGAGCGAGTATTTTTAAATTCGTGATAATTTTATTTCTTCCACGATGGTCTTTTGTGGTGATCTCACGGTGCTTACACAGAGTGGATGTTGAACAATTGAAGTGTTTCATACTTACAACCTAACTCCCATTGATTCTAGCATCATTCAAATAGGTCAATTGTTACATTTTCTTTTGAACTCTGAATCTATCCACACAACAAGCTAAACCATTTGAAATGTTTCCATAATTTTCCCTCTTACACTTAAAAAGAGGCAGCAAACTGATGATGCTGATGAGGGACGTACTCGGAGGAAACTCGAAAACCTCCGTCTTGATCTGCGTGAAGCCTTCTTCCGATCCGTCCGTGAATTCCCTGCTGAAGGATCTCGCAGGATCCCTGTCGAAGATCAAGAACTTTCCCATCATCAACACGGAGTTTGCAAGGGTCGGACTTGCTGCGTAGTTGCTGTTACTTTAACTTATTAAGGCACATAGATATATAGATATATAGATATATAGGTATATAGGTATTACCCTTCCAATGGAAACAGTTAGACAGATAATACTGTTGTCACAATAGGTTGTTTTGATTTTTCAAGTTGTTGACGTGCTGTGACATTATCTGCCCAATGCAAACAGATAAATAGGATGTTAGGACGGGCATTTTGTAATAACCATTAATTTTGGTTAAATAGATATTAGGATGAATATCACGTGATAATCATTAATTTTAATTGATATTTTTTCTATGTTTATTTACCATTACATTCCCCAACTCCCAGAAGCTTCTTTACCAGTTCAGAGAGCAGATTCTCAGCATGAAGGAATCGGATTGGATATGCGGACAGAAGAACGTCGACCGACCGCTGGCGAAGCCATGCGATTCGTTCCCTTGCAATGTATTTTGAACGTATTCAAGAAGTATTTGAAAATGAAATTCTCTTTTTCTGGTTTTAAATATAATTATTCTCTGTCTTTCAATGTTAGCACAACAGCAACAACACTCTGGGTTCCAATTTGACGCACGACAACGTCCTGGAACGACTCGAACGATGTCACTCGAAATGTCGCAACTGCAATGCCGTTATTTGTCCGTGCAAGGTTAATTCTGTCCATTTTGAGAAGCTCTATTTTTATTCTTCATAAATTGCATTAAATTTAAAATTAATGTTAATAATATTCTTACCAATGAGGACACTTGATTGAGCCTAGGCACTTCTGAAGATTTGCTTATGTGTCACATTCATTATCTTATTATTATTACAAGTATTATTTATTATTAATAGCATTTATGATTAATATTAATATTATTAATGCTATTATCATTGTTTAAATTACCAAGGTGCTAAAGACCGATATTATTCTTTTCCTTTTAATGTTCTAAAAATATTTGAAATCCTCATGTCTTTTTATTTTCAATATTACAACAATAGCACAACTCTGGCGTTTCCGACTTGTCGCACGACAACATCTTGGAACGACTCGGTGCCGAACGATGCCATTCCAGATGTCACGTGCGTAAAGCCGATCTTCATCCGTGCGGGGTTCTGTTTGTTACTTACGAATCGTTTTGTATGAAAATGATGTTTCTTATTTGTATTCCTCATAACATGCTTAGTTAAATGCATATCACAATGCAATTGAAATCATTGTGGATTATTAAATTTGAAAAAAACATTAATGCTTTAGCATCGACATTGTTATTGATGCTTTAAAATCAATTGCTATTCTCTGGAATAAAAATCATTCTCCATAATTGATAAATTAAACAAAAATCTAGATTCCTCCTCAAAATCCTTGCTGTCTCGATGTTGATTACTTCACTGAGGAAACCAGGAACATTCTCTGCCAGAACGTGGAACCCTCCGACAAGATCTCTTTGGATCCCAAGGACACGGAAAAACTATCCGTGAGATTCAGTTTCATCGAGTTCTTTCATGTTTTTGTCGGGTTTTTTATATTGTATTTTTAAATGTCAATAAATAAAGTTAGTATCGAGTTGGATTATCTGGTTGGGGAATGACGTTTTTGGTTTTTAACTTTCCTTAACTTAGTATTTTATTTAGTTAAAAGTGTAAATACCAGTAATGCAAGTAATGATTACATTGGCAAACTTAGTCAAATTACACAATTTCACTAATATACATATTTGCTCAGAAAAATAAAAATGTTTACCGAATTGAAAACAGCTTCAGCTATTCTTATCAACTAACTCGTTAACAAATTACAAATCAATAAACCAACGTCCGCTTACACGTCTTCGAAGATGATGGACATAGTGAACAACCTCCGCTTCGAGAACGAGAAACTCTGCGAGGAGCGAGGCGACATCCGTCACCAGTACTACGTCGACAAGAAGCAACTCGAGTGTCGCATGAAGAGCCTGGAGCAGGAGGTGGAAAGAAACTCCGCCCTCCTGAACATGGAGAAGCAGAAGAACTTTGTGCTCGAGAGGGATTGGGAGGATATCAGTAGCAGACTGGAGGAGGCGACGACGAGACACGAGGAACTGATGAGGGTCTTCAAGATGCAGGTAGGCTGCTATTGTTGGTGTTGTTGATGCTGTTGTAATGGATGATGTGTTGTTGTTGTTGTTACTGCTGCTATTGTTGGTGTTGTTGATGTTGTTGTAATGGATGATGTGTTGTTGTTGTTGTTGCTGCTATTGTTGGTGCTGTTGATGCTGTTGTAATGGATGATGTGTTGTTGTTATTGCTGCTATTGTTGGTGCTGTTGATGTTGTTGTAATGGATGATGTGTTGTTGTTGTTGCTGCTATTGTTGGTGTTGTTGATGTTGTTGTAATGGATGATGTGTTGTTGTTGTTACTGCTGCTATTGTTGGTGTTGTTGATGTTGTTGTAATGGATGATGTGTTGTTGTTATTGCTGCTGTTGTTGTTAATATGGTGTTTATAAAAACCATCAACAGTGATGCAATAATGTAACTGGTCATTATAATAAATTATGATAATGTATTCAACTTAAATTATTCCAGGTGGAGAGGTTGGAGCAGCAGAAGTCGGAGCTCCAAAACATCATCGACTTTCCGTGCACCAACGCAACCAGTGTATCGGGTCGACTGAGGGAGTTGGTCGACGAGATGTCTCGCATCCTCTGCGTAATTAATTATTACTAAATGATTACTAATAAGATTAGTTAATTAATTAATCAATCGATGGTCAATAGAATTTATAATAATAATAATAATAATAAGAAGAAAAAGAACAGACAACATCTCATCAATATTTGTATTTGTGAATATTTTAATGCATTTCTCGTCTGCTTTTATTCAGGATGCCTCTTCTCAACTCTCCAGCGTAAAAGAAGACTCTATGAAATGCGTTAGTGATCTTTATTAATTAATAATATTTTGATTCATGATAATATATCATATATTTATTAATTACCCCCTCATGTTATTAATTAACTAAAATAGCTTTAAAACATTATTGTTTATTATAATTAGCCCAATTAATATTCCTGTCAACGTCCAATCAGGCACCTTTGTGTCCAACGAAGTGTTTCGACGGGGGATCCACCGTGCCGATGACAACTCACGAAAAGATACAAAGGAACCTTCAGGACCACATGTCTCTAAATTCATTCGTGCATTAGAATATTCTAATGAGTTTGCATGAATTAAACTCAGCTAGCTGAAATGTCAGCAAATGAAGTTGTTTATTATTACAAATGTTTGTTGGTTTATGAATAAGAAAATAATGTTTACAATCTCCTTCATAACCAATCGTAAATATTGCCTGCTTTGTAATAAAGGGCTGATAAATAAATATTTTAAAATATTTTAAATTTAATTTAACGATCAGTTAAAAAATAACCATGACAATAATTTTTATTATTATTATTATTAATATTACATAACCTCATTGATACAGTAACAGCCTCAATCAGGAGTTGATCAGTTCAAAGCAGACGAACAGGGACCTTGAGAAACGAATTTCCAAATACACTTCCGTGAGTTCTTCCGTCGATCTGTCATTTTATTATTTTTTTTATTCGCACGTTCTTTCATTCAGTCGGCAGTTCTTCCGTGCAACAATTCATTCAAGTTGAAGTTTCATTCTTCTCGCTGCATTAGGTTCAATCAGTCTGCAGACATTTCAATCAATTGTACAAGACTGATTAATTGACAAACATTTAATTGATTAACTGACAATCATTTGATTGATTAACCAACAAGCACACACTTGATTACCTAACAAGCATGTAATTGATTAACTGATAACGTTTACTACTTCCAGAGGATACACATGCTGGATAAGGAGAAGTTCTACAAGGATCTGGAGATCAAACAGCTTCAAGGTCGTCTGAAAGAGATCAACCAGCATTTCAAGATGAAGATACTCTGCTACGTCAACGAGAAATTCGTGCGCATCGTATCTCATCGAGTTGCTTAAAATCGAATTGTAACGATACCTGTAATGTTGATATCATCATCATCGCTGCTGATATAATGCTAATAAATGCAAATAGAAATATTGTTTGTGCAACATAGTTAATACATTAAAATCCTTATCATGAAATTGTTTCTAAAGTAATGTCATCAGTTACATTAATTATTTATCAGTAACATTATCAGGATCTGCCATCATTTCATTTCATTGAACGCGAATGGGCAGCAACATGAATATTAATTAAGCTAATTATAATAACCACAACTTTTGTACGACAGGGCTGCAGGTCATCCTACCCTAACGGACTCCAGGTTGCCCTCGACGACATGAAGTCTTGTTACTTGGAGCGGGAGAAACAGCTGTCCAGTTTGATCGCCACTTACAAGGAGAGGTACCAGGAGATCATGTCCAAACATGAGAGGCTGCTGGCTGCATACAAGTTTGTGCCTCATAGTTTCGTTGTTTTGTTTTGATAAATAAATAAATAAGTAAATAATAAATAAGTAAGTAATAAATAAATAATAAATAAATAAATAATGAATGTTTCATTTTGAAATTTTGTCGGGCGATCAATAATTTCGTTGAAAGCCTGTTTTTGTTTGCGAATGTCCTGTGGTTGGCTTTTTGAAAGGACTTGCTATTACTTGTACCAATGCATTGTTTCTGTTGTCACAGGCATTACAATGCTTTTGAAAGTTTGTCAGACAAAAAAATAATAAATTGAATTTTATTAAAACCCATTAAGAAAGCTTTTAGTGACGGCCTTAAATTGTGCACTCTTTTCTCGTGTTTTCTTATTTCTTCAGAGACATTTCATGTCCGCACACGTGTACGTTTTACAGGGACATTTACACGCAAGTTAAGCAGAACAACTGGGCTGACCTCGTGGATCTCGGTCTCATCGAGGAGTACTTGAAACTGCCGGGGTCCGGAGACAATTGCAGCAGCTTCTATTACGATTACGAAGATCCGGAGGTCGGATTCCTGGAGCGAGTGTCGTTGGATAAATGTTAACGAATGAAAGGATTAGATAAAAAAAAATTTATTAATTTCGTTGTGCAATTTTGTCGTTTTACAATGGAGGAGTTTTACAGTGTTTATAGAATAAGTGTTGAAAAGAAAAATGATAGATCATAATAATGATGACCAATCAATAGACAATTTTATCAATTGATTGACTGAATGATTGATTGATTAATTTATTTAATGATTGGCTGGTTGATTGATTGATTGGTTGATTGATCGACCACCTATCCATTTCCGATTCACCAGCTCCGTGACAAGAGTGAGAGTGGTAAGGAGAAACTGCTGAGCATGAATGCATCTGTCAGGAGAGAAATTGAGGACATTCAGAGGAGGATCAACAGGGGACTTGCAAAGTGGGAATTATGATGATGATGATGGTGATGATGATGATGATGATGATGACGAACTCTGCCCGATATCGTTAGAGTTGAACAGTGCATTACAAATATTCATTAAAGCAGTTTATGGTTAAAAGCGATCAATCAGCTGATTAATTTATTAATTGTGATTAATTTCCTCTTAACTAAAAATTAAAAAAAAAAACTTCCGCTAGGCTCCAAGACGAGAAGAAATCGTGCATCAGTTCCCCTGCGAAATCGAGGAGGAACAAAAAGGTCAACTTCCAAGGCGACGTCAACTGCGACGACTTCGTCCGATCGGAACTTCCAGATTTTCCGCACGGTCGAGAGAACTGCTCGCCACCGAAGTTCAAACCTTTCAAGGAGAAGAAGAGGGACTCTTCGTATCTGGCCTCGATATTTGATGAGTGCAACTGATGGTGATTGTGATGATGGTGACGATCTTTCCAGTTGTCGATGATTCATGCTAGGATAGTTGTTTGTTTGTCATATGTAATTTATTTTGCAGTCAGGACTGGTTAGAATTACTTGTTGCCATTGTTTTTCAAAGACTTGCAAACGTTTGACTGGTTTTGAAAGTTATTCAGGCATTTAATCTTATATATTTATTGCCTTAAATTGAAATTGTTTGGAAAATATTTTTTTTAAGTTATTCAGGCATTATCTTAGACATTTATTGACTGAAATTGTCTAGGAAATATTTTTTATGATTTTTTTTTGTTATAGTTTTAAAAGAATTAATTGAGACTATTTAAATTGTGTTCAAACATGGACATGCAGGGTTTAAGACTGCTGAGCAGAACATCCCAGTAAACTATAAATAAATTTATGTTTGATGATATTTGTTTAAAAATATATAAAAATATTAAATTTACTTTTGATGTTATTTATTAAAAATTATATACAATATTAAATTTATTTTGATGTTATTTATTTAAAATTATATAAAAATATTAAATTTATTTTTGATGTTATTTATTTAAAATTATATAAAAACATTAGCATTCTCGAGACTATTTGGTGTTTGTTAGCATTTTCATATTTGATATTTAAAATTCCTAAGTTGTTAATTTTGTTAAGCTGTTACTTGAGTTGGATGCGATCTGTTGTTTACAATTCTTTAATATAAATTGTAACTGCTAATTAAATCATATTCAACTGCTATATTATTATTATTTAATATTAATTAAATTTTACAAGTTTCCAAGCATTTTCTGTCAGTTTCATATCTTCATTTGTCATGTTGTCACGAATACTTTATAATTTGTATTTCTCCTAATTATTTACATTTTGAGCACTGCTGGTGAAGATTTATTATAATAAATGAATAAACGATTAATTTAATTATGCGTAAATTAGTTTATTAATTGTAAAAAATGTAATTTGTAATTTTTATATCTGAAAAAAAGTGAGCGTTTTATTTTTAAAATCTTAAAATATCGTGTTCAAGGATTGTTTCGGCAGATGTATTCGGCCAAATCCATGTGGCTCAAGTAACCCAAGAGCTGCTTAAAATTCGTCTTTGGATCTGATTTGTAAAAAAAAAAAGATCATAAACCAATATATTATAGTATTTCTATTATTGTTATTATTATTAAGTATTTTATTCGTTTATTTATTTATTTATTAGTTATGATAATGATAATAAGGATAATGATAATAAGGATAATGATAATAATGATAATAATGATAATGATAATAATGATAATGATACTGATAATAATGATAATAAGGATAATGATAATAATAATGGTAATGATAATAATGATAATGATAATAATAATGATAATGGATGATCGTTAATTATTTCTTAATTTAAAGAATGTTATGTCAGAAACGCCATTGTAAATCGATTATTATATGGATTACTTGAAAAATTATTAAATAGTTAGCTTTAATTTAATCAACCATCTCAGTTTTCTCGAAATTTTACTGACTCTAGGCTACGAACCACCTCTATCGTCATCATCAATATCATCATCATTACTATGACGTCATCATCAAAATTTCATAGTTATCGTTAGATATTATGTTATTTTCATTTCAGACAAATAAAATGAATGCCACCTAGTTTGAAGATGAGGACGTGTGAGTCGTTCTCAAAATAGCTTTCAAGTTTTCCCAGTGTGTCAGTGATCAGGAGCTGATGAATAATTAATTAATTAATTAAGTAAGTAGAAGTTAAGAATTTTAAATGAACTTATACACAAGTATTTCATTAATTTAAATGAATAAATAGCAAAAAACAAAAAACAAAAATAGTATTTTTAAAATACTTAATACGAACAGATCTAAAATTTCTATCGATGATGTCCTTCAACTTGACGTTCTTCTTTCCGCCCGCTATTGACGTCATGGCCACCCGTGAAGTCAGTGTGCCAACGATTTTTCTAATTAATAATTTATTATTAATAACAAGTAATTAATAAGTTGAGAGAAAGTTATTAATTAAAATTAGTAATTAGTAGTGTTAACCGGTTTTATAACTAAGTTGTAATAGCGATTATTAAATTAGCCTCATTCTAATCTAGAGAACCATGCTAATAGATCTAAGGTTTAACTAGTTAACATCAATATTTAGTTAACAATAATATTAATGAGGTAATAATTAAAAAGTCACACTTGTCTGGCTTCTGGAAGACAGCTATGATGTCGTATTTTTTAAATCTCTTAGCAGCATCTCCGACCTTACATTCAACCGACATCTTCTTCGTGGAGTGCAAGCGCAGCACGCTCAACTCTTTACTCCTCCACCTGGTTGGTCAATCATTCAATTAATCAATCAATCAGTCAATCTATTAATCAATAAATCAATCAATCGTTCTTTCATTCAATCATTCATTCTTTACTTCTAAGAATCAATGAATCAGTCAACCAATCAATCAATCAATCAACTGCCAGTATTTCGTGTCGTGGTCCTTCTCTTTCGGTGCCTCCAAAAAACCCCGAGCATTCATCCAATCATCGAGCAGAAATTTGGACCTTTAATTAAAATAATAAATTAAGTGTAACGAATTCAATTGTTAAATAAAATTTTAAAAAAATTGTTAAGTAAAATAAATTACTGATTGATATGTGGTCAACCAATTTATTAATGAATTATCTCAATAAGTTTCAATATTTTATTGATTAAATTTACTATCTTTGTGTAATTTTTAAATCGCTCTATTTTTATGGACTTGGTAATCATGTGATTTATTGAGTTGATTTTTAATAGATAAATTATTTAAATAATATTATTAATAATAATTTCTAACTGACTACAAATATTAATTATTCGCTCTACAGTCAATTAAAAGCACCTAATTATAGTTAATTAATAACTAACTACTTATTGATCAAATCAAACCAAAACTCCAATTACATGTAGTTGCGTATGTTGTCTGGCAGAAGTACCACTACCCTGCTACCAGAACCCAGGTTGTAGTCCTTTGCCGCTTGTACGGCGCAGTGCATGGCTGTACCGCTACTCCCCCCTTGGAAAATGTTTTAGTAATTAAATAATTAATTCATAATTAAATAACTACTCTTTAAAATGTAATAGAAAAATGTAATTAAATAAATAATGGTTAAAATAACTAAATAATTAACGAATGTAAGTTAAATAAAAGCAGATAGGATAAAAAAGAATAAAATGATTATTCGTTAATTACCTATCAATATTGCAAAATAATTTACTCGCCTAGTTAATTAACTAATTAAATAGTTAACATTAACAATTATTTAATCAATTAAGTAGTTAACACTAACATTTAATTAAATAATTAAGTAATATTAATTCAACTCAAACAGATGAATCGATACCACAGAGCAATCCTTCCTGTCTTATGAGCCTCCTTGCCATCGTAAAGGCATCCTTGTCCGTGCATTTGACCCACTTATCCACCACCTGCATATATTATGTTAAACGTTCGATAAATAAACATAAATTAATGACGACGATAATAACATGACATAATTCAATTAAAAGGACTAGGTCCAATAAGTTAGTCGTCTAGATGACTATTGATGATGACAATGATGATGACGGTAATAATGATGATGACGATCTCATCTAACCGCTCTGTCGAGAGTCGTGGGTACGAAATCTCCCCCAATACCTTCGATCTCGTAAAAAGTGATTGAGGTTTTGTTCAGCTCTTCGGGGTACGCCAGGACTGAGCCGTAAGGATCCGCCCCTACGATCTACCAAAAGTTCAAAGGTCGCATTCATTATAATTACGGTGGTGATGGCGATGACGATGACGATAATAACGATGATGATAATGATGGTGACGTTGACGGTGATGATGACTATGACGATGGTGATAATGATACTGATACCAGACAATTTGGGAGTTTCTCTTTCAGTTTTCTTCCAACGCCTGTTATGGTACCTCCCGTTCCAGCCCCACAGACGAACATGTCCACCTTACCTTAATTAATAACAATGAAATTAATTATTTATGATCGTGTTAACAAATAAATAATTAGTTAATAATAATGTTTTATAATTTCGATGATACGTAGTACAACGTCAATGCTTTTATTAAAATTATTGCGTTTACAATTATATTTACGTTCAGTTATTGCCATTAAAATTAATTGCGATTATCATTATTATTACCGATATCATCATCGTCATCGTCGTCATCGTCATCATCATCATCATTATCATCATCCTCATCATTATTATTATTATTAGAATGGTAATTGTTATTTTAAGCTAACCACCACAGGCATCATAAATCTCCTCAGCTGTTATGTCGTAGTGAGCAATTGGATTTGCAGCGTTACGATACTAATAATAGAAATCAATTTAATTAATTCTGTTTCCTTTGATTATTTAATTTGTTTATTAATTAACTTAATAAATGCAATCAACGAATTGATTAATGTTAGTTAATATCTCAAAAATTGTTGATGATTTTAAATGGATGCCCATTAAATAATCAGATATTTAACTAATTGTCTTTTCTTCTTAATAGTATTATTTTCTTTCGAATACTTTATTTATCTATTGCAATAAAATGGTATTGAATAATGCATAATAAAAAATTATAATAATTTATTTACAAGTATAAATTATTCCACATTTCATTGTTCATCACCTGATCGAGAATATGAGAACGGGGTTCCTTCTTGGACAGTCTGGCCGCGGTCCTTATGTGGGACTCTTTTTGGGTGAATGCTACCCCTGTAGGTGTTCGGACAATGTCGGCATTCATTGCCCTCAAGGTGTCTATCTAATTAAGATGATAATTTATGTCTAATTAAGTTAATTGGGTTGACTTCAACGTTCAATTAAATGTCCTTAATTAGGTAATTTGTCTCTGTTTTACTGTCGAGTATTCAGTGGATTGGTTAATGCCACGATTTGCATTAATTACAATAAAATAATGTGCATTAATTATAATAAAATAATTTACATCAATAACAATAAAAGTATTAAAAAAACCTTCTCTTTGCTCATTTTCTCAGGCATGACGATGGTACAATTGTACCCCTTAACAAGGGCAGCCAGTGCAATTCCAATCCCTGTGTCATTTAACACTTAAGCCATTCAACCTTGAAATGTAACCATTAATTAATTAAGAATTTCAACCTGTATTTCCTGAGGTGGGCTCAATCAAGGTGTCTCCAGGTTTGATGATCTGAGCATCCTCCGCCTCCTCGATCATCCTGATTGCTATCCTGTCTTTGACGCTCCCGCCGGCGCTCAGGAATTCGCATTTGACGTCTGCCAATAGAATTTAGTTCTTTTAAAATAAAATGTTGAGATTGTGTATGCTCGATTTGTATGGCTCGTGTAAAATCCACTTATCATTTTAAACTTTAAATTACAATAATGCTATATTACTATATTATATCATAATGCTATATTATTATTATAGAATAATTGTTCTTGTGCTTACAAAACTCGCACTTGAGTCCTTCATCTTTGGTAATCTTGTTGATTCTTACAAGAGGAGTGTCATGGACGTGGCTCAGAACATCTGGATAGATCTTCGGTTTCTTGTAGTAACTCCTGTCGAATTGCAAGACAGGTTTATTATTATAATTATTATTATCAAATATTATAAATAAGTAATAATTAACTGCTCGGTTAGTCCGTTTAACGCAAAAAAATACATCTAACCCAAATCAGTCGAAAGATAGCTAAACATATTTTCTAATTTTGTTTTATCGCTAAGACATTACGAACCAATTAACTATTTAAATTTGAGTTACTTATGACAAGAAACAAATTGCTATAAGCCAGCCTTGTTCTACGCGAGTGCGGAGATGGAGGGCGATCCTTCTTATCGTACGTACATTTGCTAGGCTGGTCCGGACGAACCCAATCGGAGTCTATGCCTGATTTTAAGAAATCACAATTAAAGGAAAATTAATTGAATTTAATTTAAAAGATTGGTTTGACAATGGTTTTTGCAAGCCTAGGATCTAGGTAAGAGTAGATGTGCCAATCCAACAAATCTTGGAATGTTTAAGCGATCTTAGGTTCTGTCTGGAGTATGAATTAGTAGCATTTATCCTAAAGTAATTGATATTATTGATTGTAACGATTACGATTAAGTTAATAAATGTTTGTAACTTGGATCAGCCATCGTAACGCGTGTTTTACCGACACCTCCCAAAGCTTTCTGAAATAAACATTAGCTTACGCAAGCGGTCGCTAACCAAAGACATTCGAAACTCAAATGCTAGCCGGGTGAGTCTTTCGACAATCACCGTCAAATAAAAAGCAGTCTGACCCCCCAAGCTTCGGAAACCATTTTAGTACAGAATTGCTAGGCCCCAAGACACGCGGCTTAAACTAGAGCAGACATGGAAATTATGTTTACAACGTAATAGCTATGTTCCAATCCTAAGCCCAGTTCTCAGGGCTACAAAAGCACATGCAAACATTCTTTAATTTTGCGATGCGCTCAAACGACTGATTTCCTGCAAGTAAATGTATTTCATGGCATTTAAAAAAAAAAATTGCATAGCAACTTATATCAACACAATCAGCAGCCCTCGAAGTAACTAACCGAACAGCAGAAAACATGGCAACCCGCTCGGGCAGTCACACCGACATTATGTTCCTAACACCCGCTCATATTTAATACCACGTTTCACAATATCCGTAATCACAAATCCTGCCATTTCGTCGGCAAAACCGAGCAACGTAAATAATTCGAGTCGTCGAAATGGCGGAACGAAGGACGCTCTCAGATTTTATTACGTGCAAAGATTTAGAAAAGGCCTAAGACGACGTCCGATCATGCCTGCGTCGTGTCCCTGCTTTCCCTGAAGGATCTCTGGAGGACGAAGGCGTCTGCCGGTTCGATCTTCTTGTAGTAATTCTCCTTCGTCTCGACGATCTTGAAGCCGAACTTCTCGTAGAAGTTGATGGCGCCGCTGTTGTTGACTTGGACGTGGCTGATCGAGTTAGGAAAACAACGATTGATTGATGAATTGAAGTAATTTTAAAGAATATGAACAAAACATTTGCTGTTGTAATGTTGTTAAAAATGTTCTACTGTGTCAAAAGATTACACGATTCAACAGTTTGTTAGGGACAGCAGGCCTGCCACATTATTTGCAAAATTAATTAGATATATTTTGATTTATTACAATTTTATTTATTTTAATTACTAAAACATTAAAATGTAGGTAATTCAAATGTTCATAAATCAATACCAACAGGTAAACGTTGTCGTAGGTGCCGTCAGCCTCACAAATGTTCAGTATGTGCTCCAACATGACACTTCCTGGAAACAATTGAAAACGTGAAGGAAGGCCAATCATTCGAAATATGTCATTTATCACAAAATTAAGAACGATTTAACATTAGCACAAATATTATTGCAACAAAATAAAATAATATTAGTAATAAACTCCACTCGGCATAGAAAATAATAGAATTTTCTTTATACACGTAAAAGTATATATACGTATTATATATATATTACATATATACAGCTTTTGGTTGAAAAGTTAATTAAAAAGATAAACAGTACATTCTCACCTATGCCCATTCTCCTGTAAGGTGCCAGGCATCCCAGAGTCATTATGTACAGTCTCTTGGTGTTGTCTGATTTGTCTTCCCGACAACACACAGCACCAACAACGATGTCGTTGAAGTAGGCTGCAAATTAATCAGACGTGACCTCGTCATTAGCTTGCCAAATCAATATTCGATGCTAAAATCTCTTCAAATCGGTAAAACTCGGAAAAAACCTTAACATAGTCAACCTAATTGATGCTCACCCAGTTTGGCCAATTCCCCGACTTCGAGTATGTCACTGTAGAACTTGTCATTGTAGACGACCGGGAAGACCACCTCGTTGATCCTCTTCAGTTGCTTTATGTTGTGGACTGTTATGTCGCCGAGCTCCGTGATACCCCTTTGGAGTGACAAACTGATCATTAAAAATTCACTTTAGGCGTATAAATCGAATTAATGAGCAGTTTCAGCTGGATTCTTGGTCACAAACAGACCAAATCTTATTACTGCATGGTTTATTTAATTCTGATTCATTAGAGAATGAATTGCACTATAGAATGTCTAGAAACTGAGTAAAATGTAAACAGACATGCCTAAGCAAAATTATAATGCCAAAATGAGGAAGCTAATTACTTTTAAACACCATACTTAACAGATTCAGTAATAACTTTTTGATTCAGCCATTTACTACTTGCTTGCTATGGTCATTAGTGCAGAGCGTTTTTTATCATGTAACTGCTCACTAAAACATCTTTTTTTAATTTCTTAAAAATTTAAGCTTGCAATTCGTCATTTAAGTTTTAGCGCATAAAAACAACGTTCTGTAAACAAATCCAATAGATTCGCGGCACGCTGACGTGAAATCGCTAATACTTTCATAAAAAATTTCTAGCCAACATTTCACAAAAAAAATGTTACATAAAAAAGCTAACTTTTTCATTGTAATTTAAATTTATATTCCTTCAACGATCTTTAGTAAAGCCGCAAGAAACGAGGGAATCGCGACAAAAGATAAAAGTGAATTCGGCGATCATAGCTAGCAAAAGCAAAAATGATTTTTGATTACAAAATTTTATCTTTATAAATTATTTTAATATTAATAATAATTTGTTGTTCTGTATTTAAACTTTATATAGATCTGTTTGTTAGCAAAATTATTCAGGAAGTTTTAGGTTTGATGAATATAATGGAGTTATTACGTCTTTTTCGATTATTTGAAAAAATGTTTAATCAGCACAAAATGCTACAAATGACCAATGTTTGACTAAATGTTAGTGGAAGTGACCACCACGACCGATGTGTTTATTTCTTTCTTATCCGTCATCTATATCGTTTCCAAAGATTTTAACAAAATGCAAATGGAAATTTAATGTCGTATATTTTTGGGTTATTTTAAGCACCAGCATCAGAAGTCTTTGTCAGCTTAAAAAGCTTAAATATTTGTAACAAAATATTTTTACTATCACATCACTAAAAAAAACAAAACAAAAACAAACAAAACAAATTAGCTAACAAGAGTAAAATTGCACTTCATCAACAAATGTTCAAAAAAAATCAACATATGTTTTAAGTATGATATTAATGGAAACAAAATCAGTACAGTACCCATCCAAGCGTTTCGTTTACAATTTGTCAAATCCGAGAATTTTCCTGAAAGCGTCTGCAGTAATCCTTTCGGGGAGAAAACTGTCGACCGAGACGTCCGGCACATCGGGCAGACAGACGTTGGCTTCGTCAGAAATGGAGGTAATAGTGGCCATGCACTCGGCCAGTTCATTTTCGGTCAGAGGCTCGCCGCGTTCGGTGAGATACTTGATAAATTCGAACTGTGAAATGCTTTTGACTCCATCTTGTCCACTTTCCCCGAGAACGTTAAAAGCCCAATCGATCATTCGTTCTTGTTCACACTTTACAGGTTTGTGATTGACGTACAGTCTGAGGAAACTTTCGACATCAATCTCATCTATTAGTTCTCCGTGTTCTACATATCTTTCATACTTTATTTCGTTAGTCATTTCAGAGATCTCCTGCTCAGTGGGAAAGTAGCCGAGAACCCTCATGATGCTCGAAATTTCAGAGAGGGGTACAGTGACCCCGACTTGTCTCTCCTCGGCAGTCGCGATGCCCTGATTCTGGATTTGAGCATAGTAGAACAGGTTCTGTAGCTCGTACATGAATGGCCCGTCTTTTCCGCCCTCGATTTGCTCGTAAAATGGCGCCAAATTTGATCCTCCAAGCTCAACTTGAACTTCGATGGCCACCAGGTTCACGCTCCACATGAGGAGAGAGGCAGGCTTTCCACCTACGCTGAACAGATACTTTCCATCGTAACTGATGGCAATGTTCTGAACGCCCACTGGGTGAGATATCATCGTGAAAGACTGATGAGGATTTCCTGTGATGGGGAGCAAAGAGATTCCAATCTTGTCAGCGAACATGTAGGCCATGAAATACGTTGGACTGTTCCCTTTGCTCTTGCAAGAAGAAATGAGAAACTTTTCAACTGGAATGCCATAAGTCGGTCCCTTGAGGGTTTTTCTACAGATGCAGGTAGTGGTGTTGAAAAGTTTGAACTTAAACTGATCGTTGCAGACTAGCAGAAATTCCTCTTTACCGTAGCTCGGATAAGGACTCATGCATAATGGAGTGGCAAACTGCTCTAATCTGTTTCTGGATTTCACGTCAATTCCACCGCCTGGAGGCTGCAGGTTGTACTCCACGAGGTATCTGTCCAAGCCGAGAGAAAAGAATTCTACGTTTTTCATGTTGGCCTTTGACTTGAACATGATAGTTCTAATGGGCTTGTTGTGGGCACGATATCGCCCGTAAAATATAAAATTGGTGCCTTCGTCAACCCAAACTTTCTCTTTAAGAATGCTGTAGACCGTCACTGCGAAACCGTTATCAGCCGTAGCCATGTAATCGAGATTAGGGGCGAAGGCAATGTGAACTATCGGCTCCGTGGTGTCCACCATAGAAGCTCTGCAAAAGGTTTGCAAGTTCAGACCGTGTAGGACCTCGACTTTTCCGCTGGCAAATCCTACTGCAATCATGCTTCCATCGATGTTGTACTTCAGACAGGTTACGCCGATCTTTCCACCGTCGAAAACCTTTGAGGCGACTGCATTTCCACTCAGATACTGGAGGATTCTGACCAGGCCATTCTGTCCGCCAAGAGCCACGAGAGGCTTCAATGGATGAACGTCCATGGCCACAACAGGACATTCGAAATCCTCATTAACGATGTCGTATTTGGTTCCGTTAGCGGTAACGTAGACGAATTTTGCCATTGTGGTTCCGAAGATGAAGTTCTGAATTTGAAAGTTCGTTTCCTTGTCGTACGTCAACAACTCCAATTCGGTCTTGACATCAGGATCAAAATCAAACGAGATGCTATTTATGGGACCCAGATTGACGTCTTTAAACCAATTGACGAGCTTAAGCGTTTCATCGTAGAACTTAATGTGACCGATGTTGTCGCCAGTGACGATGTACTTGTTGGCAGTGGTCAGGACCGAGATGCCTCTATTTTGCATGCGCACTATTTTGTGAACCCTCTTGTACGGCGTCAAACTGTCGAGCATGACTGGTCTGAATTTTTCCCAAACCAGAAACTTTCCAGCACTCGTGGCTGTCAGAGCGTTGGAAGAGTTGTTGAAAAAAACTGTTGCAGGAAACTTGCCGACCTGCTTTGCAACGTCGACGTGAACAATCTGAGGAGCAAAATGTTTCAATTGGGACTCATTCCAGGAGTAAAATATCACCTGCGTATCGCTGTTGGACACCAACTGGCTCTGGTCATCCGGATTGAAAAGTAGGTAATTCTGGTGACCATATTTTGGATCGATGTCCACCGATAATATTGGAGACTCGTTGGGTTCAGTCCAGTTCCAAATGCTCATGGTTTGGTGATGGTTAGCCGTAATGACAGCCAGTAGATTTCCGCTGCGATTCATGGCTGCGGCTGACACTCCAGCTGTTTGGAAATTGAAGAACGTTCTCACGGGAGTCATCTGCTTGGTGTGAACAGAAATGTGCCAGACGTTGAGGACGCTGTTACGTCCTTTATCTGCAACAACCGCCCAGTTCTTATCGAAGCTTGTACTGAGACATGAGATGCTGTTCGAGTGACCCTGGAGAAGGTACTGATGCTTGTTTTCCACATCGTACACCACCCCTGTATGAGAACAGGCATAGAGGATTGCGAGATGATCACCATGCGAAAGGCTAAGCACTGGCACTTTGCCTTCTTGTCCGTAGCACTTGACTAGAGAGAGAGCGTTTTTGTAAGCTGTCTTGTCTTCATCAATGTCAAAGACATTGCCAGAAACCATGACTGGACAGTTGATTTCAATGTTCATGTCGATAGCGTCCGGAAGAGTGTATTTGTCGGTTTCATCTGCTGGCTGCTCAAAATCTATAAAGCTCGAGGGTCCGGGCAGAGCAATAGTTTCGAATCTTTCCGAAATTTTAGGACTTGGCAATAGCGGTTCATCAGCTAAAGCCGGATATTCCGGTTTTGCAGCTTTTATTTTCTCTGCCCTAAGTACACTCGATGGCACCAACGTTAGCCGAACTTCTTCAGCCAGCGTTTCAGATGGATATCTCGTCTCTTCTTCTACTCGAGAGTCTTTTGGCAATTTCTTTTCTTGAGCTTTCTTCGGCACTGCTTCCTTTTTTTCTGCTGTTTCGATTTCTTTTTTGAATTCTTTTTCGTAATCCTTTTTAAGTTCTTTCAAAGTTGTTTCTTTTAATTTTTCTTGGATGATTATTTCTTCTTTGCCTTCTTCTTCCTCGTCAAATTCCTCTTCATCCTCTCCTTCTTCTTGTTCTCCTTCTTCTTCTTGTTGTTCTTCTACTTTTTGTTCTTCTACTTTTTGTTCTTCTACTTTTTGTTCTTCTTTTTTTTGTTCTTTGACTTCTTTTTTTTGTTCTTCTCCTTCTTCTTGTTTTTCTGCTTCTTCTTGTTCTTCTTTTTCTGGTTCTTCTCTTTCTTTTTCTCTCTCCTCTTCACCTTCCATTTCAGTCTCACCAAGGCCTTGATCTTGTTCACCTTCATATTCTGTTATTTGAAACTGAGATGGAGCCAAGAAGTCGTTAAAGCCTGTGCCCATACTCTCAGCTCTAGTGAGTGAGGCACCTCTTTCTAGATAAAACGTTATTTCGCTTTCAGTCATGTGCCGTGACGGGCGTACCTCATCAGGATAAACGTTCGGGTACTCGGAGGTCAAAGGCTCATCGGGTTCATCCCAGTTCTTCTCACGGACTTCTGATTCAATCATTTTGAAGCTAGGTTTTTCGCCTTGGACATCCTCACTGCTGTCTATGTCCTCTGCGTCTCTGGATGGTGTACCATACTCGCTCAAGAATTGAGACTCCGTATCTATTTGGAAGTCATCATCATCACCATCTTCAAATTCTCTGACCATGGTGAGCGATTTCGATTTCTTGTCGCGCTTCTTCTTTTCTTGAACTGATGGCTTTGAACTTGTATATGATTTTTTGCTTGGAATTGACTTTCTACGACCCACTTCCTTTGAGATAGAATGTGATTTTCTAAGAGCAATAGACTCCTTGAAACTCGACTTTGTAAGCGCAGAGCCTGCGCTAGCTGACGACCTTCTTCGACTGCTTAGTGGTGTTTTCTCTCCTTTTAGACTCCGTTGTTCATCTTTAGTCCTACCATCTTGTGAACTCTTTGAAAATTCCTCGGCTTCGATAATGACAACATGGGATTTCTTGTCCTGAAGTTCTTTCGCGATTTGTTTGTCATCGTCTGCAACTTCTGGAGTACGTATGGCTACATGCGACTTTTTATCTTTTTGATCCGTTCCCTCTAGTTGAGAATCTGTTTCCTTTACGAGTTGAAGTTTTGCGTCTCCTTCTGCGGTATCACTGAGCTTCTCTTCTTCCAAGTCTGGCTCCTTTCCATCGATAATTCCTGGTACTCCAACGTCAATCTCTTCGTTATCAATTTCTTCGTTATCAGTTTCTTCGTTATCAGTTTCTTCCTCAATTTTATCAACATTTTCCAATGGATTCTGGCTCATTTTAAATTGATCGCGCTCCATTACTATGTAGAGCGCGCTATGATAGAGAACAACGTTAGTTGAGTCGATTACCGAATTGCCTTGGCAACTAGTGTCACTATTTTGAACGGTTGAAAAATATTATTTTTTGGTTAATTCGACTCAAAATTTCAGTTTTAAATAGTTAACAATTTTATTTTTATTTAATAAATTCTTAAATAAATAGTTTTCAACATAAAATGACAATAATTTCAAGAGCCTTACTTTCGCGAGCCATTAAGAAGCATATTAATATTAATTAGAAATTAAATTAATTAGTTAAATTAATTAATAGTTATTGAATTTTTGTTTGTTTCAATTATATTGAATTATATTTATTTTTTAAATGGTTTAGAAGTGCTTATATATATAAGAAAACACCAAATATATCTCCAAATCATCTGAGTTATGCAACGGACTATAATCAAATAAAATAAACACCAAATATATATTTTTTTTGTTATGTTTTGAGTTCAAATAATGTAATGATGGAGTCCCACGAATGTTCTAGCTGCAAAAAGTCTTTCGGTTCTAACGGCATTTTAGGTTGAAGCATCCAGATTTAGAGCAACCGCCCACTAAATGGAACATAAAACAATTCTCAAAACTTACTATCAAAAAAGATGTGAAATGTAGCCATTGTCTGTAAGCCTTTGTTACCAGCAAGTCAGTTCAAATGCATGAGGCACTAGTCCACGGAGGTCATCCGAGCACTGTATTACTGTATTTTTCAAGTTTTGAAGGTATGGAGGTACCAGTTTGTATTGTGAGGAAGTAAATTGTAACTTCATATCTTGATTTTATGGCTAGGTGTTATGCTTTGGAAGAAGGAAGAAGAAGACCGCACTATGTGCAGGTTCATCAACGCAAAATCTATTACGATTCGTAATTTACGAATAAGGTTTCAGGGAAAAGAGACTATTACTCCATCGGAGTGGTCATTTCAAGAGCAAGTCAAGGCAAATTAGAAGATTAAAAATGCAAGGTTCTTGTAAGATAGGACAAAAGTGCATCTCATCCATTACTTTGAAAGTCAGTGCATCAGGTAGCAACTTGAATGTTAAGATGTCATCAAATGATGTGATTTGTGTTTTAACTTTTGTGTCAAGATACTCAAATATTCTTTGGTGAACAGGATGTATAACAGCCAAATACTGTCCTATTCATACTGGACATGGTCCCGAGATGGTTCATCTCACAATGAAAACTGAAGATGGGCAGGAATTGGCTCATCACAAGCGTAAGAGGGGTCAGAAAATTTCAACTTCAAGTAGTTTTTCAAATAGGGAGAAGCAATATAAAGAATTGTGTGGATATTTAGAAACAGTAAAGTCATAATTTGAAAATGCACAAAGTACTGAACTTGCAGAAGAAATACTGGTAAGGGTTAAAAAAATTAAAGATGCGTGTTCTGAGTCAAGATGAAGGTGCTTGAATATCCATTTTGGGAATGAGCCAATGAGAAGGTCCAATCACAAAGAATGGTATTCTTGACTGTAGACGAGAACTTTGTAACTTGTGGCCACAAATCCATCAGCAGAGAAAGAAATTGGATGGGAGCCATTCAGCTCAGTCTCTAGGAGAAGATGCTCAACCACGATATTACTGATGTGAAAATAAAATATTACTTGTGAACGTGTCTTGAGTTTACTCTTACGTGATATAGAGGTTATGAAACCTTTTGTTGAGGTGGGGCAATGTGATATAACGTGAATGATGGCTAATCGTGGGGATATAAATGGCAGCGTTTAATTGTAAGTTGCAACTGACTATAATCAAATAAATAAATAAATAAAATAAATGTAAGTTGGTGTTCAACTAGAGTCCCGTAAGTTTATGAAAACTCTCATTAATGTTTAGTTACGCGCTATCTGATCGGACTGGATGCGTTGAGTCTAGTCATATTCCGAAGCGCTTCTTATAATTTTAATCAGCAGTCATAAATTAGCACATTATTTATTATGCCTGTTTTGCTTTATTAAAATAATATCAAAGCAAATTTTGTTATGTACCAATAATAACTTAAAATTTTATTATCGCCCTCTTGAAAAACTTTGCTTGTTATGGTTGGCAAGAAAGCTAGTATCGGATAAAGATCATATTTCGGCTCACATAGAACTGTTTGCAGAGCCGCGCAGAGAAGGCGTCGATTTACATTCAACAAAATGTCGATAGAGATTCCTCTTCGAGACAACGAAGATGAGGTAAACAATTTCCCTGTATTGCTATCTGTGTCGGCTTTGAAGTCTCAATATCGTCATTCCATAATGCTTAGCGAATTGCCAAAATAGTTTAATCAAATAAAGGCCGTTTTGCTTCTTGTCATCTAAGGCATAAGTGTTGCGTCACACCTCTCAATTTTAAAGCGCATACAAATCTTTCCATAATGCTCACATTGTAAACAAAGTTATAAATTACTATTTTTCACATAGTCTCTGCTTTACTACTTTAAATGCTCAACTACAAGGGAAATTTATTGGTCAAAATCTGTTTGACTTAACATATTTTTACCTTAAAACATGATTCTAGGTCATAGAGTTGGACTTGAACCAACTGCCCGAAGGGGAGGAAATTCTTAACATCCTCATGCAGGAGCAGCCTGCTTTGAACATATGGGTGACACTGGCTGTGAGTTTGAAATTTATTCCCTTGACCGATTTATTAATTACTCAATTATACAAAACCTCATCGAAAATTCTTTTTCAACCCCTTAGCTGGCCTGCTACAAGCAAGGTCAAACAGAAGACTTTGTCAAAATCCTCGAATCTGCCAGGGAAGATGCGAGTCTGAACTACCACAACTACGAACGAGACCAAATGACCACCTACGATTCTCTGGCTGCCTACTACGTCCACAAGGCTCACAAAGAGAAGGACAAGGAGAAGAAAAGCAAGTTGTTTACTCAGGCGACCCTGTTGTACACGACGGCTGACAAGATCATCATGTACGATCAGGTAGAGCGGAACTTTATTTGCTTAGTCGACACATTTAGCTGTATAAGTAGTAGGATAATTATTTGTTAATTAGGAACCTACATTTTTTTATTTATTAGCATTCATCATTTGCCTATGCATTTAAATAAATAAATAAAATAATAAAATATTTATATTTAATTAAATTAGATTTAACTCGATTCACAGAATCATCTCCTCGGGAGGGCTTACTTCTGCCTGTACGAAGGTGGCAAGATGGATCAGGCAGATGCCCAGTTCAACTTTGTACTTGGACAGGTGAGTCATCTGAACACCTGGCCATTCACGATTATAAATTTATACTGGCTAATTGCTTGTGAACCAGAGCAATTATTAGAGCAACATTAATTATTTATTACTAATGTTGGATTTTTAAATCATATATTTCTAATAAATATGATTATTAAATAAACTGATAATAGTCAAGCTACCGACTAATGCTCCTCATGTGAATCGCACGTGAAGGTTGTAAATCCATGCTATAATGGCCATAAATATGATTTAACCCAAATACATAACACAATGAATCTAATATTAATAATTAATTATAATAAACATAAAAATTAATATAAATCCAATAAATTCTTTCCCATCCATCTCAGTCTCAGAACAACATTCCAGCACTCATTGGCAAAGCCTGCATCCTGTACAGCAAGAAGGACTACAAGGGAGCTCTGGCATACTACAAGAAAGTCCTCCGTATCAAAGCCGACTGCTCTGCCTGCGTGAGGTACGGAATCGGCCTCTGCTTGGTGAAACTGGGTAAAACCGAGAAGGCCAGGTACGCCTTCATGAGGGCCCTGGAACTCGACCCCCATTGCGTCTGGGCTCTCGTCGGGCTGGCCATCCTCGAGCTCAACGCAGAGACGCCGGAGTCCATAAAGAACGGCGTTCAACTCCTGTCTCGGGCATACACGATCGATTCATCAAACCCCATGGTGCTGAACCATCTGGCCAATCATTTCTTTTACAAGAAGGTAGCTTTCACCACGTGTGTGTGTGTACATTAATGAGAGATTGTGATTGCTGGATTAGGCGTGCTTGTGTCTTTCAGCTTGCAAATTGCCCGAGGATTTTATGACGACTGGCATCTGATTGTGAAAATAATTATTAGGAATCATCTGTAATCCCTAACAAATAATTCCAATAAACTAAAATTAAATCTTTGTAACCTATATCAGGATTACAACAAAGTACAGCATCTGGCACTTCATGCTTTCCACAACACGGAGAATGAAATGATGAGGGCCGAAAGCTGCCACCAACTGGCAAGGTCGTTCCACGTTCAGGTAGGCAGAGCTTTCCAAGGGGCGTTATGATTCGTTAATGCATTATCATAATTTATTGCAAAAGTAATGTTGTAACTTGCTTGATTGTGAACGATGATGATGCAAAGTGAACGATGAGCAACTATTTAATATGTGATGTATATTCAAAAGATTTTGCATACTACCATTATTTATTCATGATTTCAGGGAGAATTTGATCAGGCTTTCCAGTACTACTATCAGGCTACCCACTACTCACCCAACTTCATCCTCCCCTACTATGGCCTGGGTCAGATGTACATATTCAGAAATGATCCAGAGAATGTGAGTGCATCTCATTAGTAATCATTAATATTAACGACTTAACGAACAGTAATTTAAGAATGCTGTAACACTTGAGTTGGTCTGAGTAGATGAGTGAATCAAGCAGCATCAATTATCTTGATCAGTCTTTGACGATGATAAAAGTCTGAACTGTTATCGGATCATTGCTAACATTAGTTGTATGTTAATAATAATAATAATAATAATAATAATAGTAATAATATAATAGTAATAATAATAATAATAACAATAATGTTATTATTATAGGCAATCTCCTGCTTCGAGAAGGTACTGAAGGCTCAGCCCGGAAACTACGAGACGATGAAGATCCTCGGCTCACTCTACGCCAGTTCCACAGACCTCCAGAGACTGCAGCAGGCACAACAACACCTCAAGAAGGTAACCGACCAGTTTCCAGATGACGTCGAAGCGTGGATTGAACTGGCACAGATCCTCGAGAGGAGAGATGCTGAGGTTAGTGACGAGTTCTCTTAATAATACTGATGACGGTTGATTACGATGATGATGTTTGTGATCATGACGATGATGAAATTTATGTTCTTGATAATGATGATGTCTGATGTTTACGCCCTTTATAATGTATGAGAACTATTTGTTTATTTATTTATTTATTGGGGCACATGCCGACTTAAATGGTTTTTAGTTTCAATCAGATTCCTAGAGAATTAAAATTATTATTATTATTAAATTACCCTGTTTAGAAAGATGCACTATCGGCATACAGCACTGCCATATCGATCCTCACCGACAAAGTCAAGACGGAAATCCCGCCGGAAATTCTGAACAATGTGGCTGCCTTGCACTTCAGGCTCGGCAACTTTCAAGACGCCAAGGCAAGTTCAAGACCGACAGTCTTGGTCTTGTTTGAGTAGATGGGCAAATCGAGGAGGCAACTCTTTTTGCATTAATGACTTTTAAATTCTATTTTATTGCATGTTTTAAAGTAATTATTAATAATAATAACAACAATAATAGCAAATCTGTTGTTTAATTGCAGTTGTCTGAAAACTGTTAACATAAGTTTTAATATTAATTAACATAATTAACAACAATATATTAATACCAATTATTAGTTAATAGAGTTATAATTCCTAAGCTTATGCTAAGCTATTTTCTCACAATGGAACACCATTCCTATCCACTCGTTCCTATCGTATTCCCCCTTTTTGCAGAAATTCTACGAGAGGTCGCTCGCAAGGGCACAGGAAGAGGGCAGCAACGACGAGAAGTACTATGGCGCCATATCGGTCAGCATCTCCTACAACCTGGCGAGACTCTACGAGGCCACCCACGAGTATGACAAGGCCAGTGCCCTGTACAAGGACATACTCAGGGAGAATGAGAACTATGTGGATTGTGAGTGATAGTTATGATGATGATGATGATGGTGATGAATTTGTAATGATGATGATTATGATGGTGGTGGTGATGAATTTGTAATGATGATGATGATGATGATGGTGGTGGTGATGAGTTTGGTAATGATGATGATGATGGTGATGACTTTATAATGATAACGGTGCTGATATATTAATCAAGTTTACATTTTTTTAATCCCTACGAACATTGGAAATTTCAGGCTACCTGCGCCTGGGATGCCTAGCCAGGGACAAAGGTCAAATCTACGAGGCCTCCGATTGGTTCAAGGAGGGTCTCAGATCCAACCTCATCCACCCAGAGGCATGGTCGCTCCTCGGAAACCTGCACCTGTCGAAGCAGGAGTACGGTCCTGGTCAAAAGGTCTTTGAGAAGATTCTCCACCAGCATGCAGACGACTCTTACTCGGTCGTTGCCCTCGGCAACGTCTGGCTTCAGACCCTCCACCAGCCGATGAGAGACAAGGAGAAGGTATGCCGCTTGCATTTTGCTTATACTCGATTTCGTGTGCTTTGATTGGTTGTAGAACTCAGCCAATGATTGCTCGTTGTTATCCCTCCTCATCTCAGTCCTTCTTCAACGCTGATCTTGACCGTGTTTGTTGCAGGAAAAGCGCCACCAGGACAGGGCCCTGAGCATGTACAAAGCTGTACTGAGGAACGATGCCAAGAACATCTGGGCTGCCAACGGCATAGGGTGCGTGCTCGCCCACAAGGGATACATAAACGAGGCCAGGGACATCTTCTCCCAGGTCAGGGATGCCACGGCAGACTTTCCGGACGTTTGGCTCAACATCGCCCACATCTACGTCGAACAGAAGCAGTACGTGGCTGCTATTCAGATGGTGAGCTTCATCTTGTGCTTCATTAGTTACCACCTCCTTAATTGAAGATGGTTCTGGAGTTTAACCATAATTGATATTATTATTATTATTATTGTTGTTGTTGTTGTCATCAATATTATTATTATTACATTCAATGAATCGATTACATTAGATATTCCCCCTTTTTTCTCCACAGTACGAAAACTGCAGTCGAAAGTTCTTCAACAACCACAACACCGAAGTGCTCACCTTCCTTGCCGTTGCTTACTTCAAGGCTGGAAAGCTGAAGGAGTGCAAACAGGTTCTCCTCAAGGCTCGTAGGATCGCTCCCGAGGACAGCGTACTGTTGTACAACGTGGCCCTGGTACTTCAGAGGTTGGCCATGGGGGTCCTCAAGGACGAGAAGAGTGACCTCAAAGCGGTCCTGGCATCCGTGGAGGAATTGGAGCTTGCCCATAGGTTGGTTTTGGTGGTGATGACGATAATGGTCTTGATGAGATTCATTTCCACCACATTCTATTCATCAATTTTGCAAATAATTTACATTTCACCCCTTAATTGACCTTTTCATCTCATAATTGACCTTTTCACCTCCAACAACAGATACTTCAGCTACCTCTGCCAGAGAGGCGACAAGATGAAATTCGACCTTGCACAGGCTGCCGTCGAGGCGAGGCAGTGCAGCGACCTTCTGAGTCAGGCTCAGTACCACGTCGCCAACGCAAGGAAGATGTTCGAGATCGAGCAGGAACAGAAGAGGAAGCAGGAGGAGGAAAGAGAACAAATGAGGCAGAAATTGCTCCAAGAACAGGCACGATTTTTGGACTTGTTTCAACTTTTAATCATCACGATCATCAGATCATCGTCATCGTCGTTGTCGAATATTTTGTTAATCTTTATTTAGATCATTGGATTTTCCAGTTTCTTAACGTTTTGATAATTCTTGACCCTGATTGACTCTGAACTCTGTCAATTTCATTCTAACATCAGCTCGATAACGATAACGATAATGATAACAGCCTGATGATGATGATGATGATTAAATCTTGATAATGATTACAGCCTGATGATGATGATGATGATTAAATCTTGATAATGATTACAGCCTGATGATGATGATGATGATTAAATCTTGATAATGATTACAGCTCGAGAAGCAGCGTCTCAAGGAGGAGGCGAACAGGAGGGCACAGGAAGAGAGGTTGAAGTACATCGAAAAGACCAGGAACCTCATGATATTTGGCACCGAGAAGCCCAAGAAGTCCAAGGGGGTGAGTGATGATGATGATGATACTTTGGCAAGATATTTGTTAACTTTTGTAATTATTGTTATTATTATCGAATCATCATTATCGGATCCATGGTCACATTATAGATCTAAATTGATAAATTATTATTATCAACATCATCATTTTCAACCCATGTTCCAAACATAAGCAGCAGAAGAAGAACAACAAGATGGACGATTTCATTTCCGACGGCGAATATCAAGAGGAGGACGCCCCAAGGAGGAAGAAACGGAAGAGGGAATCATCCGACGCATCCGATGGGGACGACGACGGGGCCGTTATGGAAGATGACGAAGGTAGAACTGAGAGGAAAGAGCAGAAGAAGAGGCGCTCTGACGATAAGCACAAGAGGAGGTCTAAAGACAGCGGCGGAAAGTCCAAAAAGGTCAAGAACACAGACGACCTGGACGGACTGACCTCCAAGCAGAGGTCAAAGGTCGTGTCGAAGGCCCTCATCTCGTCGAGCGACGACTCCTCGGACGATGAACCCAGAGATCTCGTGGCTACCCAGGCGAGTGGCGGTGATGAATAATTTGAAGGATGGATTTGATTAGCTTTAGATGTTTTTGCATTTACAATGTTGCCAGTGTCATGGGTTCAAATTTTAAAGTCATCCCATCTAACTTGCAGGTCAGTCTGAATCCAACCCCTGAAAAGAAATCCATGGGGAGGGCTTCTTCAGAGTCCAGCAGCCCCCTGTCCTCCGTGCACTCGGATGATGATGATGATGGTGATGTTAAAAGAAGGCGCGAGCCCAGACGCGGTAGTAAGAGGAAGATAAGTTCCAAGAAGGGTGGAAAAAAGAAGAGGAGCAGAGTTGATGATGATGATGAGGAGGAGGCTCGAGGAAGTGATGATAATGATGACGAGAAAGAAGTGACCCAAGGTAATGACGAAGACGACGACGATGAAGATGATGAAGTTCAGAAAAGGAATGTCAAGAGAAGAAAATTGAGCGGAGATGATGATGATGGCGATGAAGCTGGTAACGATAATGGCGATGACGACCATGACAGCCATCAAGGCGGTGATGAAGATGATGATGGGGCAAACAAGGACGAAGCTGATGAGGGTAGCGACGCTGGAAGACGCAGCGACAAAGGAAGCGACGTCGACGACAATGATCATGATGATAATGATGATGGTGACCACAGAAGCCCCAGCGATGATGACAATCTTGGAGATCCAAGCCATGATGAGGATGACAACAACGGTGAAGAAAAACGTGCCAGCAACAACAGCAATGGTGGTGATAATGATGGCCAGAGACCAGACACAGATGATGATGATGATTACGGGGCTCAGGGACAGCAAGACAGTGACGACGATCGCAACCAGAATGTTGTGGACAGCGAAGACGAAATCATCAGTAGCCATGGCAACCAGGAGTTCGGCGATGATGATAATGACGATTAAAGCGACAATTGTTTATTTGTAAATCAGCAACTTCATCTTGTAGTAAAGAGGGGCCCTAATATGTGTGTCCGTGTATGTGTGTTGTACTACGTTACATTGGAATTGGCCAATAATATTCTTTGTTTACCAATTATATTGTATTCTAGGCATTGCTATTTTATGCATAGTGACAAATGTAGACATATGAATATTAATATTATTGTTAACCCTCTTAAATTAAGGCAAGTTCTACTGTTCCTCTTGATTATTCTTTCTTTTGTCAGATTTTGTTTAAAAATTGAGGTCGAAATTGATTGGTTTTGTACGGGAAAAGATGGTTGAAGGAGTCGATCCTTTATTTTGGGTGGCTCTGGTTGAAGAGCGATGTATGGGGGGCATTATCTTAATGATCAATGATGAGCAGTGGTTGAGAGAGTCAGTAATATTGGGTGGTAGGACACCCCGTCGTAATAGCCCCGGCGACAAAATAGCCCCTCAAAACAGCACCATCAAAACATAAAACGCAATTCATTTAACCAAATTGTAAATTTGAGATCAGTTATGCGTTAATGTCTTCAACTCATATAAATATTTTTTTTATAAAGATACATTGATGGGGATGTTTTGACGGGTCACTGGGGGGTAGTTATATTGCGTTATCTACGGCCGATGATAGTCAGTTACTAAATACTCCGCCTTGGAGCTCCGACAGGGATCCTCAGAGGAGTTTCCCACGTCTTCAAACGTTTCGGCCCTTTGAGTCTCCTTACGTTTTCGGGGGGCGGGCCGCATCCGGTGATCAGCCGGATGTCCCTGTCGGTTTGGTCTTGCTGGACCCAACTCTTACCGCCGGCTTTGAGAGGCACTCGTTGGCCTTGTTATGCCGGTCACTGGAGCGACTGCGAAAGCTCTTAATGGCTCCTTCATGTCGCATGCTGTCTGTTTGTCGCCTGCAAACTTCGACTATGCGGGGCTCTCATTGGCCTTGTTATGTCGATCGCCTCCACCCCAGTTTGCCTACAGCGGTCATGCAAGCTCTCAGTAGCTTCTTCACACCGCCTTAATATATGCAAACTGGGCCTTATAATTTCTTCGTAGCGGCAGCCGGAGATAGAAATTTTCGGGACTTGACCGCGGGCTTTTTCGATTTTTTGCGATACGAGCACTAGATCCGGCCTCTTGCCACTTTCTATCAGCACCTGGGGGTAGTGCCTCATCCCTTCTAAGTCGGCTGCGATGGTCCAGTCGTTTGCCTCTGCAAGAATGTCTCGCCTTGGGGTTTGACATCTCTTTTTGCAGAGGTGTGCGAAGCCCTCGCGCAAGAAGTAAATCTTTCGCTGATTTGCGATCGTACGCGAGTTTGCTTTGGAGACTGCTGCTTTTGCGGCTTCGCACACTTCTCGAAGGACCTGGTTATGTCGCCATGTGTTTTTTTTTTGTAAAATTGGATATCCATGGTTCAGAACGTGGATCGGTTGGATATTTGGCTCCAAAAATTGCCAAATGTGTTTGAAGGACACTGACACTCAGATAAAATATAGCATTTTAGAAAGTTTCCTTGGAAATCGACTTAGCAGGAACTTCTCTTTCTTGAGTGGAGGTAGCCCACCCTGGGAATTTCCAATTTTCATCAACTACATCTTAATACATTCTTAATAAACTCTTCTGGGTAAAATCTTCTTTTTTATAATTGGCCACTCTTATTAGACAACTCACTTTACCGATATGATAAAGTAAAACCTTTTAATGTACATTTCGTAGTTACAATGGTCAACTTTTCTTTGTAGTCTTAAGACTTAAGCCCGAAAATTTGACAAAATTACAATCAATTAATCGCACACTAGTACAAAGTCGATGTAGTTAGCTTCAAGTGGGTTTATCAAAAGCAAATACCCAAAGATATAGAATTGCATGAAATGTCTTTCGAGGTATTAAAAACAAATTTATCGAAACTTGTTTGGAAATATGTTGAACTACAGCATGCAACAGAGGTTTTTATTAATTAATTTAATCAAGAACTTTGAATGCTCTTCGTTTATTAGTATACTGATTAACAAATATTAATATTAAGAAATATTTGGACGCTTTCAACCAGATTTTGGTTGAGTTGGATAGGCTTCTTCTAATCTGTGCGACTGTTAGATCCTATTGGTTTCTGTTCGGATTTTTCACTTCCCATCTTACGAGTGCAGTTGTTGTCTTTTTCCTTCCTTTGTTTGGTTTACCTGTCCGCATGTTTGGAGTGGTGTAGGTAAATGTTTGATTATTCAATGACTTGCCTTTGGTCCCATTCCACCGCATTACATTTCTCGTTCCATTGAATCCTGTACGATTGATTTGAAAACATTCATTTCTTTGACCAGCTTAGTTAAGAAATTGATTAATCAATGAATCAATTAATCACTTATAAGCTTAATTCATTGTTTAAACTCCATGTTACTTGTTTTTCTCCTTACATTCGCTTGGCTTACCTATCCATATGTATTCAGGTTTGTTGTTAAATCTTTTATTACCCATATCCCTTTCATTTCTCGTTTCATTAGATTTTGTATGATTGTTTTCGTTGCTTTCACCAGCTTAGTTAAGAAATTGATTAATCAATTAATGTTATACTTGTAAGCTTATTTCATTGTTTAAACTCCATGAAACTTAAAGTTAGAATAAATAGATTACTTTTGGTCCCTTGAGACACTCCAAAATACAGAACCAAAACGACGAAGAGCAGAATTACAAGTTTTGACATCTTGCTGGTTTGTTCTTCACTTGAAACCGATTCGACAGTGATTTGTGTTCATTCGCGTCTGCTTTTATGCTGAGCTGAATGTGTGGTCAACTATAATATGCTGTCAATAGCGATGTTGTGTAGGAATCGATCACAAAGTTGTCTGCTTAAAAATCGTTTAAAGAAACAACCAATTATTTTTATCGAAGCAAATCGGTACACAATAGCCGTGACTCTATTGAAATAGGTTATTGATGTCAGATGGTTTTGGAATTTGCTAGAGTTTGGTTAGGTTTGTGATCATTGAATACAAATTTATGAACAATTTGTGAATTTCATTGAAACCATATTTGTTGTAAATCTTAAATAGTTCTCAATTAATAATTATTAAATGCTGGAAATATTAAGTAGGGGATAGGTAAAAATGGGAGAGAGTATGGATAAAGTTTGGGTAGATATAGCTTACGTTGGGGTCTGTCTTGAAATTTGGTAGGAGCTGGGTTGAGTTAGGTAGATGATGTGAATGGTTGATTATAAATTGGGTGGATGTTGAGGAAGGGTTGGATAGAGTTTGTATGTCGATGAAGGGCTGTGTAAAATTTGATTAGACATAATGACATTTCCTAGCAGGATTTAGTTTCAAAACTATCAGTTAGATGTAAAGCTTGCCTTGGATTGGAAATTTCAAGGCAACTGTTAGATTTTGCTATTTGTTTAATGTTTAATTAACATTATCTTTCCAACACTTATAAAAACATTTTTGTTATTTAATATTCTTCGAATTTTCATCAGCTACATCTTAATACATTCTTGATAAATTCTTCTGTTTAATTAACATTATCTTTCCAACACTTATAAAAACATTTTTGTGATTTAATTTTCTTCCAATTTTCATCAACTACATCTTAATACATTCTTAATAAACTCTTCTGGGTAAAATCTTCTTTTTTATAATTGGCCACTCTTATTAGACAACTCACTTTACCGATATGATAAAGTAAAACCTTTTAATGTACATTTCGTAGTTACAATGGTCAACTTTTCTTTGTAGTCTTAAGACTTAAGCCCGAAAATTTGACAAAATTACAATCAATTAATCGCACACTAGTACAAAGTCGATGTAGTTAGTTTCAAGTGGGTTTATCAAAAGCAAATACCCAAAGATATAGAATTGCATGAAATGTCTTTCGAGGTATTAAAAACAAATTTATCGAAACTTGTTTGGAAATATGTTGAACTACAGCATGCAACAGAGGTTTTTATTAATTAATTTAATCAAGAACTTTGAATGCTCTTCGTTTATTAGTATACTGATTAACAAATATTAATATTAAGAAATATTTGGACGCTTTCAACCAGATTTTGGTTGAGTTGGGATAGGCTTCTTCTAATCTGTGCGACTGTTAGATCCTATTGGTTTCTGTTCGGATTTTTCACTTCCCATCTTTCGAGTGCAGTTGTTGTCTTTTTCCTTTCCTTTGTTTGGTTTACCTGTCCGCATGTTTGGAGTGGTGTAGGTAAATGTTTGATTATTCAATGACTTGCCTTTGGTCCCATTCCACCGCATTACATTTCTCGTTCCATTGAATCCTGTACGATTGATTTGAAAACATTCATTTCTTTGACCAGCTTAGTTAAGAAATTGATTAATCAATGAATCAATTAATCACTTATAAGCTTAATTCATTGTTTAAACTCCATGTTACTTGTTTTTCTCCTTACATTCGCTTGGCTTACCTATCCATATGTATTCAGGTTTGTTGTTAAATCTTTTATTACCCATATCCCTTTCATTTCTCGTTTCATTAGATTTTGTATGATTGTTTTCGTTGCTTTCACCAGCTTAGTTAAGAAATTGATTAATCAATTAATGTTATACTTGTAAGCTTATTTCATTGTTTAAACTCCATGAAACTTAAAGTTAGAATAAATAGATTACTTTTGGTCCCTTGAGACACTCCAAAATACAGAACCAAAACGACGAAGAGCAGAATTACAAGTTTTGACATCTTGCTGGTTTGTTCTTCACTTGAAACCGATTCGACAGTGATTTGTGTTCATTCGCGTCTGCTTTTATGCTGAGCTGAATGTGTAGTCGACTGTATTAGAAGTTCGATAAAAATTGAATTAATAATTTAGTCACATAACATTGCTAGTGTTGTTCATTATTCATTCATTCTTGTTTGAATTGCGCGGTTCTGACTTATTGATATTTTTATTGACCTTCTATATTTTTAATAATATTTCTCTATATCAATTTGCGAAAATTATATCTGTTTATTTGTTGCGGATAAATATTGTAAATTCTGACAAATTGTGTCCTAAGTTCGATAAATTCAAACAATGTTAATGCATTGGGTCAGAGATGATCTGTCGTTAGTTTAAATTGAAAGTTGTTTCCCTAAAAAAAATACTTTATCTCATTTCCATTCCTGTGACAGTCGATGTCAGACTTATTGGCATTGCCAAGTGTTAATTGCCTTCCAAAATTCGAGAAATTGCCAGGGTTTGAACCACGAACTACAACATGATGACGATGGTGTGAAGTATCGCATTTCGCCACTGAATATTTTATGTGAATCCTACAATGCCAATTACTACGGTAAATAAGTTTCATGATTCTCCATATGTGAAGCTAATAATAAGAAATAAATTAGACAGATTGAACAACTGATAATTTAGGTGTTAAAATTAATTATAATAAATACCGTATTTTCACGAAATAAACACGCAGACGAATTTAACACGCGGACGAATATAACACGCAATTTTTCCAATTTATGTAAAAAATCACTTTTAAAACACGCAAACGATTATAACACGCACCAATAGACGCCTTTTTTTCTTTTGGCTAAAATAATTTAACATTTAAATTAAAATTAAATATATTAAAATATTAAATTGAAGTAGTTTCTAATATATAAAACAATCAAATATAAAAGTTGTAAAAAAATCTTCCGTTGGCTGAGCGGCCGATGCTTGAAGTGATAAATACAGTGATATATAGATAGAAGTGCTCTTGATTGAAATATAAGTCAAAATCATCTTAGTCATGCAACGGACTATAAACAAATAAATAGATTGAAATATCGACGTCGTTAAGAAAGTGGCTGATAAACGTAACTCGTACACTGTTGCCTACAAGCTTCAAGTCATTTCTAGAGCAAAAGGCAAAGGTAACAGAGCAGCTGCTCGAGAGTTCAACGTTAATGAAGTGTCTGTTCGCGAATGGAGAAAGAAGGAATGATTGCTTGAGAAACTTAACCTGTGAAAACGTGCATGCCTTGGCCAAAATGCGAAATGGCCAAAGTTAGAGTCTGATCTAAAGCTATGGGTCTTGGAACAAAGAAAGAGATAGCTTTTGACATTCCCGCTAGTGAAAGCATCTGGCGCCAGAAGTGTGGCAATAACAACAAGCGGCTACGAACGGACATGTTTCACAGTCATACTTGGATGCTCTGCGGCTGGCACCAAGTCAAAACCATTATTGATTTTCAAGAGACAATGCGAAAAATTTCCAGCATGAAGCTCTGGATTCAGAAATGTTCTCAAAAGAGGGGATTCTTTTAGAGCTCGCGGTTGATCATGGATGCAATGACTGCTCATAAAGAGGAGTCAGTTAAGAAGATGCTCAACATAAGCGGATGTCACATTGCAATCATCCCGGGTGGTCTATCATCCAAACTGCAACTACAAATCGTTGAGAAATTGATAGATCTGAGAGGGAGGATTGGATGCGGAATGGCACATACACTCACATACCGTCTGGACGAGACAGGAAGGCCTTGTATTCCGAGGTATGCACATGGGTTGCACGAGCATGGGACAAAGTGTCTCCTGATTTGATTCTGAGTGGCTTTAGAAATGATGACATTAAGTCTACAGGAAAGGAGTAAAGTGACCACCCGGACTTTGATCTAGCCTGCGATCCGGCAAGAGCCGAAAATGAATATGAAGGCTGTTCGACTTTTGACAGATTTGAAGGCTTAACTGATGATGAGGAATAATTATTGGTCTTATGATTGATTTTTTGAATGTCTGTTAATAAATTGTTTAAAAACTTCAAAGAACTGGTTAACGATTCATGAGCTCGCTGCAATTGACCAAAATTGGTCACGAGTCGCTTCGATATTGCGTTCTCTCTTCAATTCTTTCTCGAAACTATTTTTATCTTAAGATTTGAATCAACTTCCTACTTTGGAATGCATATTGTTTACGCATAATAATTTGTAAGACAAAAGTGAAGCAATACTTCAAAGGACGGTAACGAACTCGTTAACCAATTCCACGCTGCAAGGAGTCCGCTTAACAAGTCTCTGAGTCCCATAACTCCCTAAATATAAAAATCACATATTTTAAATGTACAAATCTTAAGAGACATTTTTGAATATTTGAGATCAATTCTTGGAGTAGATGATGAAGTAAATCAGATGCATCATGCTGTGAGACACAGCTTCAATGAAAAGTATAGCATTGTTGAGGTCCAAACCGTACATCAATTATAACATGAAATTTCATGAGATTTCAAGGTTAAAGTCTCCCTTTCAAGAACCATAAACGGATCATTGATCTGAGCATGAAATGCAGCTCATGTACAATAACCTTTATAATTGCATTGAAAGAAACAAGGTTTTTTTTAAAATAAATTGAGACCAATTCTTGAAGCAAATACTGAAGTTACGCATTTGTACCATGCTCTGGTTCACAGCTTCACTGTGAAGGTATGGCATTGTTGTTGTTGCATCAACTATAACATAAAAGTGTGGCCAAAAGTTGCATATAATTTATACCATCCAATAAGTTTCATGATTTTCTGTTATAGCAATATAGAAAATCAAGTGACTCATCACCAGAAAAAGAAAAAAAAATTCATTACAATTACCAATTTGAATCTTCATAATGAGTTCCAAGAGAATGGGCTAAGACTTCCATTTTGTTTTCCAATAAAGACTGCAAAAGACTGATAACTGACACTATTACCAAGATTGTATCTATTTTGTTCCATGCTTTTGAGAAGTGTTCAAAGAGTTTTTATAGCAAGACCATTAAAAGATTGAAGACATTTGCTACAATAAGTCTATGCATGTGATGTTTGACTATTAAAATATTAAACAGCACCAACCAAAGCTGTCTGAACTACCAGTGCTGAAAAAAACATTGTCACACAAACTGAAAACATTAGCTCCAATTATAATTATGAGTAATAAAGAGTTGAAAAATTATGATGAAAATTCATAAAATAGTACAACACCCTACAAGTTTCCTATAGTTACCATCAATTAATGTATGTTAAATTCAATTAAATTCATAAATTCGAGAGCTGAACAATGCAATGATTAGCGTGAATGTTTTGTCACATGCTTCTGTAAGCACATATCGAAAGTTCTTTATGCAATGCACTAACGCCCAATCAATTATAAACTATTTAAAATTAAAAATATAGTCTAAAAACAATCAACAGTCTGTGTTATCATTTAAATGTTTTTATTTTTTGTTGGTCGGAAATCAAATTCATGTAAATTTAATCTAGCATAACACGCATACGATTATAGCACGCATAGGAGGGTGCGTGGTAAGTAAAATCGAACATAACACGCGTGTAATATAGGTGAAAATACGGTAAATGTGATATTATAATTTATGTTATTTATTCTAATTTATCCGATGTTATTATTATTATTATTATTATTATTATTATTATTATTATTATATTATTATTATTTCCAATTATCTTTCCATTTTTAAGTGATTGCAATTTATTTGTCAGATAACATTGAAATAGACAAAATTTACGATAATTACATTAACATGAAAATGAAACGCAGTGGAAAATTATATATATTCATAATTTTATAATAATTATGACGAACAATGTTTTGAGATAATTTGGATTATTAAATCAATTTTAAATTTTTATTTTAATGGATTCCTATTGTTAAGTCTTACAAATCTTTCGCTAAACATTTAATTTTCTCCTCTAATCGAACAATTTAAACAATAATAATAATAATAATAATAATAATAATAATAATAATAATTAAATTACTGTAAGCTGATGATTATTTTATTATAAACGTTATATAATAAACAATATTATTGTTGAAATGAATGCGTTGAAAATTAATAATAATGATTTACATTTGAAATTTAATGAAATAATATTTTGTCTTCATCCTAGAAGTAAATTTGTACCCGCAAGCTAATAAAAACATTGCGTTACTGAATTAACATTGTCATGAATTGTTTATTGAATTATTGTCGTTATTTGTTAAGGTACCATTTTATTTAATTTTCAAATAATAACTAACTAAATAAATCAGCAACAAGTATCATTCTAATCATTATTAACGAAAATATTATCTAAACATTATTAATTACTTTATTGAATTAAGTGAAATCATTACCACCTTCAACAATACCTCGCTCAGAACAGACGGTCAGCGCCCCAAGGCCATTCACCCCCTAAGTACGATTGATGGGAGCAGATACCCCTTTATGGCCGACCCCTCCATCTTTCCATGCCTCGTCCGTGGCGTCATTAAAAGCAGAGCTCCGTGTTGCAAGCGTCAGACTACGTCCGTGCGTGAGAAGGAGATCTTAGGATTGTGCAGTTAATTTTGCATTGTTTGTGATTGGAAATGTTTGTATTTTGTAATTTAATGACTTTGATCGAGGAACCTTCAAGCTGAAATAAATTTACGAGTTGCATGGTCGAGCATCTGAGTGCCAGAAATGCTGTGAGTTGAGATTATTTTTGTTAAAGATTGTGTTTTTAATAAATCATTGCATTGAACTTTAACAATGAGATATTATTACGATGATGATGATGTAGACGGTGGTGACGACAACGACGATGATGGTGATAATGATGACGTTGATGAGGATTGCGAAGGTAAAAAATCAAAACAGAATTATACCTCATAATTTCATATTTTAATTATAGATTCTCACGACCAACCCCGCCACAAATTAAACAATAAATTATTCAACTTTATGTAAAATCATGCCATCAAAAAAAAAAATAAAATTCATATTATTTATTCTCAAAATCATTCCTAAAAATGTAAAAATTCAAAGTGGATCTCAGGGGATTTTGTTAAGTCGATTACTGAATGATGAAGTAATTGCAGGAAGAAGCAAAAAAAAATGTTTGTAAATAAATAAAAAAATGAATGAATGGATAAATGAATGGATAAACGAAAGGATAAATGAATAAATGAATAAATGCATTCCACTCAAGAATTTCAATGAGCAGCCAATTAAGGATGATTCCGGGAAAATAGAGAATGATTTTAAGCGGATTAGGGATGTATTTAGCGTTGCACAGCTAGATGGATGGATGGAAAAATTAACCACACGGATGGGTGGGCGATTGGATGGATAGGTCATTTGATGGATGGATAGACGGATGGGTGGATGGATGGACAGGTTGATGGAAGGGTAGTTGAAAGGATGCAATAAAGCGATGTCATCGACTTTGCCATTTAGATGAGATCTTCTCATCTCCATCTCCACAGGAAGAATGAATGAATGAATGAATGAATGAATGGATGAGTGAACGAAAGTGAGACGATATCGTATTTCACAAGCGTGGCACACCACTCTACCTGTAGCCTGCGATTGGGGCCCTTGAACTTCTTTAACATCGCTCATCAGGGCAGCATCCACCCATCCATCCATCCATCCACTCTAGTTTTTTTCCAGTAGAGAGATGTTTCTTAATTTCATCGAAATCCTGAAAAACTTTTTCTTCAAAATTTTAAAGAATTTCATCTTTTTTGTTTTTCTTCTTAATTTTTTTTTATAATTCAATATTTCCGTAGCTTTTCTTTGAAAAATCAATGCAGCGAAAAATCGTGAATAAAACTGAGTAAAAGCTTTAAAATAACATATGTTATGAAAATATGTTGACAAAAAACAAATTTAATCATCAACGTAATAAATGTTATAGAAACTTTAATTAAATTGCTAAAAATATACAATTAATTATTAATTAAGTATTAATAACAATAAATATTCTAATTAAACATACATAATTATCTTATGTTATTAAATTATTATGTTTAATCTCTAACATTGTTGTATTTAATTTATTTTTTGAACTTTAAAAACAAATTATGCTCTTTGAAGTAAATCATCAAAACAGTAATTTGTTTGCATCCTTCCTCATTTCGGATGCATGCAGTTGACCTATGACCTAGAAGATCTTTCATCGAGGTCACGGCCGTTTGTGTTAATTGCTCTGGCAGAGGTGTGACGTGGGGTCACAATATAATCACTATCACCACCGCCACCATCATCATCATCATCATCACTATCTGAATGACTCACTGATTTTCCAGCTGCATAGCCATGGTATTGATGACGTCACTGATTTTGAATTAACGGCAGATGTTATAAATCTCATCTCAGACGTTTTGATGTTATTGAAGGTGATGACAAGATTATGGTTATGGTGATGATGATGATGATGTTGATGATGATATCACGTGATTATGAGGTAACGAGAACCCTCCTCATTTTCCCACCTTTTGAATCTTTGTGTGCCAAGCGAGGCAAGATTTGCACGAAGAGGCATTGAAGCGGGTCGGAACCCCTCCAGGTAACAAGCACTTAAAGCACCTGGATGAAAGGAAGATGCGGATAGATGGAGTGTCCTTTTCACTTCAAGCAATTGCATCATTCACTCATTCACTCGCTCGCTCGCTCGCTGACTCACTGACTCACTCACTGACTCACTCACTCACTCACTCACTGACTCACTCACTCACTCACTCACTGACTCACTCACTGACTCACTCACTGACTGACTCACTCACTCACTCACTCACTCACTCACTCACTCACTCACTCACTCACTCACTCACTCACTCACTCACTCACTCACTCACTCACTCACTCACTCACTCACTCAATCACTCACTCACTCACTCACTCACTCACTCACTCACTCACTCACTCACTCACTCACTCACTCACTCACTCACTCACTCACACAACCACGACAATCACCCAAGACCTGGGTGAACTGAGCTTTAAATCACTTAAAAACTCACAGCCTTTATGAATATCTAGTAGGTCTCATGAATATTAAGTAGGCTCATGAATATTTAACACCGGATGCATTCTTTAATAATTCGTAGGTTTATTAGAATGTCGAACTTTCTCACATTAAAATTTATTTTGCTTCCATTATTTTCCATTATTAATAACATCATCATTATTGATTAGTCGATAATAATTAATTATTTACAAAAACACATGGCTGCCTCCGTGATGCCTTTGAGGTTGATGATGATGATGGTGGTGGTGGTGATGATGATGATGATGATGATGATGATGATGATGATGATGATGATGATGATGATGATGACGATGATGATGATGATGATGATGATGATGATGATGATGATGATGATGATGATGATGATGATGATGATGATGATGATGATGATGATGATGATGATGATGATGATGATGATGATGATGATGATGATGATGATGATGCTGATGATGATGATGATGTAACAAGGACAGTATTCCCTCTATCAGATTCTCTCCCCAATAACAATCCCCGATCTGAAACTTGCCATACCTTGTTGCTTTTATACCATTTCCAACCTGGAGTGATCGAAGGATGTTGCGGTAAAAGAAAGCAGTCGCGATGCCCTTCTTCGTAATCGTCGCCTTGCAATCGTCGTCGTCGTCGTCATCTTTATTGGTACTGCTGTCGTCATTGTCGTTGTTATCGTCATCATCATCATTATCATTATCATCGCTATCATCATCATCATCATCTCTGGTCTCGATAGCTTCCAATGGTTCCTCTCAAGGTACGAGCCCGCCACAAGTGCAGGTGAGCAATTTTCGAGGAGCAAAAAATATGAAATTTTTCAAGAAAGCAGTCAATAATTAGGGTAAAGATATTATTGTTATACTTATATAATAATAATTATTATTAATAACCTATTTAATTATGTAATAATAACAATATTATTATAACAATTTATTTGTATTAATGATGGTGTTGATGATGATCATGCTTAAGTTCAAAGTATTGTTTACCTCTGTCTGTTTTCTTTTCTTTTCTGGCGTAAAATTCAAAATATTAAAATAAGGTCACGTCATCGGCTAATGATCTGATGACGTCATGCGATGCCCTTTTCGAAAGGTTTTCGGGTTTTTTCAAATTAAAATCGTAAAAGCAATTCAAAATGTCACACTCATCAACTATATTATTAACTCTTTAATTATTCAATAATATATAATTCATCATTTAGGTAATTAATATCATATTATATTATTAATTATTTAGTACCATATTATTATATTACATTTATTAAACTACAATTCAAACTACACATTCATTCGGACATAAATTTATCGGAAATCAATTTACATTCACAAAATAAAACAGTATTAAAACTTTGTTTCACAACAATGCAGCATTGTTGGTCAGCAAATCAGTGCAACAGGATGCTGGGTCACACGTGTCAAAGGTTATACGAGGGTTGTGAACTCGGCATCTGCATGTGCGCACCTGGCAAACAAGTCAAGGACACTTTGGGCAGGTGTCTCAATGGTGAGGATCAATGTTGTGGTAGTTGTTAAGAATGTTTTATTAAAAGATGGAGTTGAAAATATATTTATGTTATTATATTATGTATAGGGAATAGAATTTTTATTTTTTATTTATTGACGTTATCATTATTTAATAATAATAACAAAAAGTAAATAAATAAAATAAATAAAATAATAATAATAATAATATAATAATAATAATAATAATAATAATAATAATAATACTTGTTGTATCGCTTGTATAAATGAAAACAACAGCGAAACTAAAAGTCTTTATTACAAGAAAACACGTCTTCTAGTTTTTAACTAATTCGTATCAATTGTATGTAGCAACTCCAGAACTCAAAACGAACCGCTCTCTAGCTTCGCAATTAGGCACTAGCCTTTAGGCACATACAGGTGTGCTAGCTACGTAACACCTCCCCCTTCAGTAAAAGTCGTCGGTTCAACTGCTGACGAATTCTTTCTGATCTTCGTGGCATAGTCGGAGAAGGGAACCGTACTTCGGGTCTGGGTTCTTTAATCGTTCTTTGCCCTCTTCTTGGCGTAGGTTCTTGTAATTGTCTTGGTCGCTCAGACGTTGGTTTCACTATCAGGGATGGATGTACAACCACTGGATCTCCAGGATCAGCATCCTGTTCAACACCGTATCTGTGGCGAATTTGATCAATGTGCCTCTTCCACAAATATCCCTGCCTTAAAGATTTGACTACAAACAATCTTGGACCCAGAATCTGTTGAATTATAGCCGGTACCCATCTTGGTTGTCGATCTCTATGAGGTCCAAAGTATTTTGCGTAGCAAGGCGATCCTACCGCGAATCGCTCTTTGTTTTTTCTTTGTGTAAGAGCTACCTCTTTTGTCAGGAGCGACGGAGATGGGCGAAGGACATCGACTCTCGCCCGTATTTGTCTGCCGTTTAGCAGTTCACAGGGCGACAAACCAGATTCCAAAGGAGTCCTTCGATACTGTATCAGGAATTCTTGTAGAGCCATTTTAGGATTTAATCTCGATTTATTCATCGATTTTTTGAATGTCTGAACAAGTCTTTCGGCATGACCATTTGTCGCTGGATGGTATGGTGCACCAGTTAAATGACGAATTCCCCGCTCGTTCAGAAATGATTTAAATTCATCGCTCATAAATGCTTGAGCATTATCTGATACCAGCGAATGTGGATATACAAAATGAGCGAAATCCTCCTCTAACAACTCCATGGTAGCTTTGGCTGTAAGGCCGGACGTTGGATGTATGCATGGATATCTTGAAAATGCATCTACAACGATCAACCAACTTGTTCCTAGAAAATTAACTGCATGATCCACATGTAAACGACTCCATGGTTCGTCCGGAACCACCCACGGATGATTCAAGGCTTTTGGCGGATTATTGTGTTGTTCTTGACAGCTGGAACAACCTCTGCAAAGAATTTCAATTTCGCGATCCATCCGAGGCCAATAAACGGCTGTTCTAGCCAGATATTTCATCTTTTGCATTCCGAAATGTCCCAGGTGTAATAACTGTAAAACCTCATTCCTCAACCTCTTGGGAATAACTAATCTGTTACCCATCCACAGGCATTTACCCTCAAAGGACAAAGAATCTTTAAGTCTTTTGAAAAACTTAACTTCGTCCTCATTGATCTTCTGTGGCCAACCCTTTTCCATGTACCTGAGAACCGTTGTAATTACGGAGTCTTTTGCTGTTTCCTCCGAAATTGCTTTAGAGTCAGTCGAAGTAATTTGTTGACTCAACGCATGAATCGTGCAGACATTGGAAAATTCCAATTCCTTCTCTGCATCATCAAATATTTTATCTTCACCCGAAGGTAACCGACTTAGCGCATCTGCGTTCCCGTGTTCAGAGACGTTTTCCTGTATTCAATTGTATAACTGTACTGTTGCAGTATAAGGGCCCAGCGCGTCAGCCGATTCAAAGTAAGTTTTGGCACTGCTTTATTTGGATCAAATAAAACCAAGAGTGGCTTGTGATCAGTCACTAAGATGAATTTCCTGCCGTAGAGATATGGATGGAATTTTTGTACTGCGTATATTATTGAGAGAGCTTCCTTATGAATTTGACTGTATTTGCTTTGGCTTTCGGACAAAAGCTTTGAAACGTTGAATATGGGTCTTTCAGATCCATCTGGATAACGGTGAAATAATACTGCTCCCCCAACCTACTTCGGATGCATCACATGCAATTCCAACTTGTAACTTTGGATCAAAGTGGGCCAGTTGAACTCGTTTCAGCAGTAATTCTTTCAATCTGTTGAACGATTTTTCTTGATTCGGTCCCCAAAACCATTTGATATTCTTGCGAGTCAAAGAATACAGGGGTTCAGCAACCGTAGACAAATCTGGTATGAATTTGTGGTAAAATTGTATCGAACCCAAAAACGATTTCAGTTCCGAAATATTTACTGGTCTGGACATGGAAGCTACGGCATCAACTTTTCCTCCAGGACCAACACCTTCTCTTGACAACGTATGGCCAAGATAATCTAAAGATTCTTGTGCAAAACAACATTTCTCTGGTTACATTTTAAGCCACTGTCTTGTAGTTTCTGTAGTGTATTCTTTAGATTTTGTAGATGTTCCTGTTCGGTCGCGCCTCCTATTAGTATGTCATCCAGATATACCACCACTCCAGGTAGGTCACTGGTCAAATTATCCATGATTTCCTGGAAATACCCAGGCGCTGAACTTATGCCGAACGGAAGTCTTGTTTGTAGGAATACACCTCTAGGTGTGCTAAGGGCAAGACGTCGTTGACTCTCGGGACCCAGTTTTATTTGATTGTAGGCGTCCGCTAAATCAATTTTTGTAAAAAATTTACTTCCGGATAATTTCCTAATAAGGTCCTCGGGTAATGGCATTTGGTGTCGGTGAGTTTCTAGCTGTGAATTTACTGTGACAGCGTAATCCCAACACACACGCAATTTGACCTTTGAACTCGATCCTTTCTTCCGAATTGGTACAATTGGAGTTCCCCAATCATTGAATTTGGTTGGTATCCAAATTCCTTTCTGAATTCCAGCTTCTAAAGCTTGATTCAAATCCTCCATGATAGCGAATGGCACCGTCCTTGGTTTCTTAAACACCGGCACGGCCTCCTCCTTGAATTTGATTTCCAGTTCACAATCTTTAAGCAAACCTAATCCTGGCTGAAATAATTCCTCGAATTTCTGGCAGAGATCGCGACACTTCTTTTGGACGTCGTTTGTATTCAAGTTTGAATGTATCTCTTCATTCTGTACAAGACATATTCTCTGAGATTCCTGAAGCTTTTTACTCAAGTCTACCTGCAACTGTAACATTGCGACTCTTCCCAACAAATTCAGTTGTTTTGGAGTCACGTTGAATGTTATGTATGTTATGTTTTCCTTCTCTGGCATGGATGCGTCAATCTTGAACGAACCGTAAATTGGTAGAACATCACCTGTAACCGACCTGTATTCAATTGAATTTCTTTGGAGTTTTGGGCAGCCTAATTCGGTCCATATTGTCTTCGAAATAAAACTGTCGCGTGTACCGCTGTCCAACTCGAATTCATAAAGTTTCTTGCCAAGTTGTATCTTTTGTAAGAGCGGATCATTATCATGCATTCTTTTGATTATTTGCACGACGTTTCGTGGTTTCTTCTGGAAACACACTCTTTCGTAATGGCCTTTCCTTCCACAAAAATTACAAACAACACCAGTCTTCTTACATTTGTCGGCCCAATGTTCCGCACTACCACACCTGTAACAATTGTAACGCTTTGTAGGGTGTGCATTGTCTCGCTTGAATGTTTTGCTGGTATCGTATCTTTTGCTTGAAATGTCTTTTCTTTGAAATGGAGTCTGTTCTCCTCTCTTGGCGTGAGCTATCTGTTCCGGTTTCAACTGAATAGCCTGAATTGACTCCGAAGTCGAATGGTGTACTGTGTCTTTGGCCACGGTGGCCGCTCCTTCAATCTCATTTGCCACTTCCACTGCTTTAGCAAAAGATAGTTCCTCTTCTGGGATTCTAAACAATGCTTTCAGAACTGCTTCATTTTGAATGCTGCATATAAAATTTGTTCGGAGCGCCTCGTCCAATGGATTTGTAATGCTCGAGAAATCGCACGTGACCGCTCCTTGACGAATCCGAGTTGCGAGCTCTTGTACCGACTCACCTGGTTTTCTTTTCCCATTAGTCCAAAATTTGTATCTTTCTCGTATTACAAAAGTAGCCGGATTGAATAACTTTTCCATGTTCAAGACTATTTGTTCGTAATTCATGTCATTTGCATTTCTGGGCGGTTGCAATTGCGTAGCCAAAGTTTCAAGCATTTTATATATTTCTGGACTTTGGTTTGTAAGAAAAACCTGGGCTGCTTTGCCTTTAGCGATTGAATTTGCCAACAGAAATGTATCAAACCTTTTGATGTAATCCTTGAATAATTCTTTCTCTGGTTGAAAAGGCTCGAACTTTTGTATAGAAGACGTCGTATTTCCTTGTTGAAAAGTTTGTAGCATTTGTATCATTCTTCTTTCACTTTCTGCTGTTTGTTTCGCCAACATTTCAGCAAACAACTGAACCATTTCTTTCAATTCCGACATTTTCTTTAACCGAAAGTAACCGTGACAGAAATTGAAACCTCGTAGACTTGTACTTCAGAAACAACTGTCGACTGCGCCACTTGTTGTATCGCTTGTATAAATGAAAACAACAGCGAAACTAAAAGTCTTTATTTACAAGAAAACACGTCTTCTAGTTTTTAACTAATTCGTATCAATTGTATGTAGCAACTCCAGAACTCAAAACGAACCGCTCTCTAGCTTCGCAATTAGGCACTAGCCTTTAGGCACATACAGGTGTGCTAGCTACGTAACAATAATAATAATAATAATAATAATAATATAATAATAATAATAAATAATAATAATAATAATAATAAATAATAATAATAATAATAATAATAATAATAATAATAATAATGATATATAAATTTTGAATAACTAATAAATACTGAATAAACATAATGCAATGTTAATCTCAACAACATCAACATCGTCAATCGACTCGCAAGGACAAAAAGTCTCGGCAGATCGGCAGACGCCATTCGTGCCCAGCCGAGCGGAACCGTTGCTTCCACGCGGAGTGAAGGAGTTTTCCAGGCGAGCGAAACAGTTTAACCAACAGGAAGACGGATGGAATGTCCTGCACCTGCCATCCGTCATGGAATATTTTTCGCTCCACTGGACAGGACTGGATGATGATGATGATGATGATGATGATGATGATGATGATGATGACGATGACGATGACGATGATGATGATGATGATGATGATGATGATGATGATTGATGATGATGATGATGATGATGATGCTGAT
>JAJTWR010000205.1:1227500-1230000 GCA_021613335.1 Whitmania pigra | reverse complement strand
TTCAAGTTTTTGGAAAAATATTTTTTGTTTCTTTCATTCGGGATTTCCTACGGAAGAATCGCGATGCCATAAAATGTGGTGTTATTGGTGTGTAATGGGGAAGGGGGGTTGGATGGCAATGAGGGGATGGTTGGGTGGATGGGTGAGTAATATGTGTGGGTGGATGGATCGTTGAATGAATTGGAGGAAGAATGGGTGAATGAATGTATGGGAGGATGGGCATATGAATTGGTGGATGAATAGTTGAATGAATGGCTAGGTATTTTGCAAGTTGGATGAATGGGTGGGTGGTTGGGTGGGTCGCCAGGGTAGCCTGAGGTACGGTGATGGTGGACATCTCTGTTGTCAGGTTGCTATGATGATTGTACTATTACAGTACTCTTTGTCAGATGAGGGATTGAATTTAAATCATGATGTTGCAATTTTATTATATCTCTCTCTCATTTTGAATTTTAATTACTGTTATTAGACTTGCGTTGTTTTATATTAGTGTATTAATATTTAATTTTTATTTATAAATCGATGCACATGAATGATGAATGTAGCATGTCAGATGATCGTGGGATTTATTTCTCATTTATCATTTCGAAATGAAGGTCTACATTGGTCTCATGACGTTGAAGCGAAACACTCGTTTTACAAGTGGATTCGATGACGACGCTATGTCTCTGTAGAATTGACGAGACAAATATGCAAAGTCGGAGAATTGATTAAGAATCAAAAGAAGAAATTTAGAAATTTAATTTTTTTTTTTTATAAATTAAATCATGCTTATTTGCGTGCAGTGGTTAAGGACATGACGTTTGAAGTATTTTCAATTAAATGTTTCATCAGCTGGTGCATCATGCATGGATGACTTTAATGAATCGAATAAATTATGGATGAATGAATGAATTGATGCATGGATTCACTGATGAATGAAGGAATGAATTGGTGCATAGTTTAACCGGTGAATGAAAAAATGAATTGAATGCGAGGTTAAGGAATAAATCCATTGGTTAATAAGTTATATCAACGTCCGAATCCGTAAGATGAATGAATGAATTCGTTCGTGGGCATCTATCGATTGGTCGGAAGACAATCAGAGGTTTTTCCTGAAGGAAACAATTCATCTCGTGTTCTCAACGAGACCCAAATACCAACAATTGCTACTAGACTTAAATCATTTCTCTTAAACAAATTTGTTTAATAACAATAATTAATAAAATATTAATAAAAAATTCTCAACCTCGATTCTCGAGTTAATTTCGTTTATCAATACAGTATTATCTAATTGCAATTACAATTATTTTCCCCACCTTGAACAGCCAGAGGATACACTAGATTTGACGTGAAATGCTCGACAGATGGCGTCTGCGAATGCAACGAAGGTTTCAGAAGAGAAGGTGTCAGTTGTAAGAAAGGTGAGATGATGACAACCACATCATCATCACATCATCATCATCATCACATCATCATCATCATCATCATCATCATCACATCATCATCATCATCATCATCATCATCATCATATCATCATCATCATCATCATCATCATCATCATCATCATCATCATCATCATCATCATCATCATCATCATCATCATCATCATCATCATCATCATCATCATCATCATCATCATCATCATCATCATCATCATCATCATCATCATCATCATCATCATCATCATCATCATCATCATCATCATCATCATCATCATCATCATCATCATCATCATCATCATCATCATCATCATCATCATCATCATCATCATCATCATCATCATCATCATCATCATCATCATCATCATCATCATCATCATCATCATCATCACATCATCATCATCATCATCATCATCATCTCATCATCATCATCATCATCATCATCCTCATCATCATCATCATCATCATCATCATCATCATCATCATCATCATCATCATCATCATCATCATCATCATCATCATCATCATCATCATCATCATCATCATCATCATCATCATCATCATCATCATCATCATCATCATCATAATCATAATCATTGCTATAATATTAATAGTTATAATAACATCTGCTTTACATGCATGCAATGCTAATTATCATGTGCAAAAAAGTAGCAACACAAACGACAACAGCATTCGTCTGGTTGTGCGAGGTTGAATGAAGTCTCAGACTTAAGTTCAGTTCATGCTGGGAGTTGAACCCGGGACCTCCTGGCAAGAGATGATTCATCGCCTAGGAGCAGTAAATTCGAATCATCCATCTCCATCGATGATTGATCTCACTGCTCTTTTCGACAGAAGTTTTTGTTGAATTTTCAAATAATTCACCGTCAATTCAGTGTCAATTTCCTTATTAAATTCACAGTCAATTCATTATGAATTTGCTTTTAATTCACCTTTAGTTCAGTAATCAATTTACTAATTATTCAGTGAGGATAGGAGGGTACGGATGCAGGGCCACGCACCATTGCGACCGCGGCGCCGTTTGCAACTTTCAGATGAAATGTGTTTGTCCGTTGGAC
>JAJTWR010000205.1:1215000-1217500 GCA_021613335.1 Whitmania pigra | reverse complement strand
TACACAGAATCACATCATCTCTCATGAGGACCCAAAAATACAAGAATTAAAAAGGAATAATTTTAGCTAATTTTAGAGCTAAGATATTATTCCGGTCAAGTTATCTGAAGATTCATGAAGTTATTTATAGTTAATGAAATAATTGGGACAATTTTGTAATTATTGTAATTACGTGTGAATTGATTTACTAGGCTCTTCCTTAATTGGTTTTACTTTTGCATTTTGTTTTTATTATGTAATTATTATTATTATATTATTATTATTATTATTATTATATTATTATTATTATTATTATTATTATTATTATTATTATTATTATTATTATTATTATTATTATTATTATTATTATTATTATTATTATTATTATTATTATTATTATTATTATTATTATTATTATTATTATTATTATTATTATTATTATTATTACCATCATTATTATCACCATCATCATCATCATTATTATCATTGTTATATTTTATGACGATAATTACATCGTATTGTTTAAATCATCTGAACTCCTGACATATGACACTTCAAGCAGTAACTCTGCCATCATTTGGACTGATTTGTTCAAAAGCATGCTAAAGTTATTACGTTGGATGTCATTAAAAACTACATAATTACAGGGGAAAAAATTATGATCGGAATAATTTTATTAAATATTACTGTAGACAGAAGTGCCCCTGAATAAAAATGAAAGTAATAACGATGTTCAAGTTGTTATCTACTTTATTAATCAGTAATTACGAACAAATATTCACTTAATGTAGTATTGTTGTTAGCGATGATGATGCTGATGATGATGATGACAATGCAAATGTTCTAAATTCCACATTGATTCCAATAATTGTGTTGTTGCTGACGACGACAGAATAAATTTGATAATTATCTCTGAGTTGCCGCATCTTAGCCGTCGTCATAATCACATCAATCATCATCATCATTATTATCATAACCATCATCATCATCACCATCGTCATCGTCAGCGTCTTCGTCGTCATCATCATTGTTATTCACTGAAGGGCCCAGATAGTGTTGGATGAATGTAGAACCATCTGCTTCATATCATCACAAGTAAAAAAAAATTCTCTTAACCTTTATGATCGAAAAACGATTTATATTAATAATAATAATTCGTCGCCGTTATTATTATTATTATTATTATTATTATTATTATTATTATTATTATTATTATTATTATTATTATTATTATTATTATTATTATTATTATTATTATTATTATTTTATATTATTATTATTATATTATTATTATTATTATTATTATTATTATTATTATTATTTATTATTATTATATTTTACATTTACTAATGCTCTAAAAAAATAATTCGACAAGCTAATGCTCAGGACTGGCAACACCATTCATCAAACAGCGATATTATTACACAAAACTTCCATCATTCCTTTTCATCAACAACCCATTTTTTAGGGGGACCCTTTTCGGATGACCAGGTTGGGGACGGATGTGAAACGTCGGGTACTTGGGTGTTTTGAAGGGCGCTATATAAATGGATCACTGCCTCGAGGGATTCTGAGCTTAAAAGTCAAGATGGCTTTTCGCTGGGCAAACATGCCTTGCTGGGTCGAGCAAACACATTTGAGGAGGTTCAATCAAAGTCAACATCATCATCATCATCATCAGTATCAGCATCAACATCATTATCATCATCATCGTCATCGTCATAATGTTACAAAATATGTTTTCCTTTTAAACGTATGACCGTATGAAATTAATAAAATAATGATGATCAAAAAACAATGATGACTAAACTGAACTAAATGGCTAAACTAATGTCAGTAAGTATTTATATTAATTAAATGTAAATTATAAAATATTATTTTGTAACTTATCATAACTCCGATCATTTTAAATTGTGATTCATTAATTCAAATATTCGTCTCATCATTTATTTCTACTTTCAAATCATCGCACAGATCTTCATCCACTAAACAATTCAATTGACAATCACCTTCCATTCATTCATTCGTGCACTCATTCATTCGGAATCCATTCATCAATGAGTAATCTTGATTTACTTGAGTAAATCACTACATCAGACTTATCTTTACATCTAAACGTCAGTCCGTCCATACATCAACCCATCCATCCATCCATCCACTCACCCATCTATCAACCCATCCATCCACCCATCCATCGATCCGCCCATTTATCCACCCATCCATCCATCCACCCATCGATCCGCCCATTTATCCACCCATCCATCCATCCACCCATCGATCCGCCCATTTATCCACCCATCCATCCATCCATCCATCCATCCTCCATCCATCCATCCATCCACCAACCCATATGAATACAAGCAGTGACATGCCGGCATTTCAAGCACGTGGTTCTCAGACGAATCGGGTCAAAGTTCAAAAGACACAAAAACTTGTTTACACAGGACCACCACCGACGCATCCTAATTGGGTCGGGTTAATGCGTTTCTATCTAGGTCAAGTCACGCTCGCCCGGCATGCG
>JAJTWR010000205.1:1207500-1210000 GCA_021613335.1 Whitmania pigra | reverse complement strand
TGAACATAAACTAAACGATTTCAATCAGCGTAACAACTACAAAAAACATCCAAAACAACAACAACAACAACAACAACAACACAGCAGCAACAACAACAGCAGCAGCAACAGTTCAGGGAATTCCATCTCACTGGAACTTTTCCTTCCACGAATGATGGAAATTCACCAAATCCAGGACCTGTAAAGCAGTCTGAAGTTGTCACTCGTTGATTTGTGTTGTTTTCTTCCAAATGGAATCCATCCGATCCTCTCCAGGTGGAATGGAAGAACTGCTGTCTGGTCGATGTCAAGGTCGAATAAAAATAAAAACAACAACAAGCCTTAAACAACAAGGGGCAGCAGGGTTATATTGATGGATGCAAGCAGGCATAGGGAACAATATGAAGACATATTGAGTGAAAAACAGCCATAAGAAATGGAAGTATAATTATTGGCAAAATAGTATTACAGTAAATTTTAATTTATCCAGTTTTTAAATTAACTGAGCGTAAATTTGAATGCTGAATTTAAAAAAGGTGTTGACAGCTCAAATGTTCTCGATAAACATGGCAAGGGTTAGTTCCTCGCTAAAGTATGTGTATTAATAACGATAAAAACAATGGCAAGCATAGAAATATCGACAAATACCTTCGCAATACACAAAATACCTCCGCAATAACACAAAATACCTCCGCAATACACAAAATACCTTCGCAATAACACAAAATACCTCCGCAATACACAAAATACCTCCTCAATAACACAAAATACCTCCATAGATAAAACGGTCGAAGGCAAACAAATACTTGGAACTACAAAGGGACACCTCCCTGAAACGCTCATCTGAAGCACTTTCTTCTCCTGCCTCTCACCACTCCTTGGCGCTGGAGAGGAATCCTTAGCGCCAAATGGAAAGAAAAAAAAATCATTCATTCAATCCTTAGCGCCGTCAGCGCCGACCGTGAAGCGCTGTGCAGTGAACGTTTGTCTGTCTGTCTGTCTGTCTGTCTGTCTGTCTGCCTGTCTGCCTGTCTGTCTGTCTGAATGTGTCCTGAATGTGTATATACCTCTTTCTCTCTGCATTTCTATATCTTTTTGACTTCGTCTTTGTCCGTGTGCGTCTTAACGCGTCTTGTTCTCGAAGTATTTTTAACTTCTCAGAAGATTATGATGATGATGATGATTTATTGTCTTCTGCTTGCTATTTTTAGTTGGGCAATCTCGAAACGGTTCAGGAGGGATTTCGGCTCCTCGAGAACAAAGAAATATTTTCTTGTTCCATCTTTGTGAGGTTGAGAGGCTGTTTGCGAAACCGTGGAAAATGAAACCCAACCAATTAGGTTCATTCACCCATCCTGCCGTCCATCTACCCGGCCAAATCCATCCATCCATCCATCCATCCATCCATCCATCCATCCATCCATCCATCCATCCATCCAGCCATCCATCCATCCATCCATCCATCCATCCATCCATCCATCCATCCATCCATCCATCCATCCATCCATCCATCCATCCTCCATCCATCCATCCATCCATCCATCCATCCATCCATCCATCCATCCATCCATCCATCCATCCATCCATCCATCCATCCATCCATCCATCCATCCATCCATCCATCCATCCATCCATCCATCCATCCATCCATCCATCCATCCATCCATCATCCATCCATCCATCCATCCATCCATCCATCCATCCATCCATCCACCCACCCACCCATCTACACGTCCAAAGAAAGTTAATCACTTAAGGACTCTCTCGACATACCTGAGTTTAAAGCCAAAAAGAGAGATGCTAGTAACTCATTTGAGTAGAGTGACATGCATGTGGGAGGAGTCAGGTTGTCATGGAAACAATGGACGATGACGTCACACGAATGAGTAGGCGGGCACTTGAGGAGCAGAGGTGGATAAGAATACTTAGAAATATTTGGAATCATTCTTAATAAGCGTTTTGGTAGGAAGATAAGCGAAGCCAAAATGTCAGCTAATAAGTAGGTTCATGACCTTTAGAATGTCCTGATGAATTTTTCAAAGATCAAAATATCATAAAAAAAAAAAATAAATAATAATAATAATAACAAAAAAATCATAATAAATAACCTAAAATCTAACTACAGGTGCTTTATTAATTGGTCGAATAATTATCGAATATTATTCAATTGAAAATTTTATTAATTAACTAAAATCTTATTGAACATTAAGAATCCAATGACAAACCAGAGCTTACTGGTTCAAAACCTGTCCATTTATTGATATTATTTATTATAGAAAATAATTTATTCGTAATTAACAATAAAAAGGTAATTATTTTAAATTTATAAACAAATCATCATATACTAAATTTTCGCTTCAATTATTCAATTAATAATTTTAATTCCGAATGTCGAAAGGATATTTCAAGTCCAGCCAATTAATGTCTGTGTGTATACAATTTGTCGAGTGTACTGAACTTCACGAGCGTAAACACACAATACAAGTGAAATATACAACACACAACAAGACAATAACGCGAC
>JAJTWR010000205.1:1197500-1202500 GCA_021613335.1 Whitmania pigra | reverse complement strand
ATTATTATTACTATTATTTTTTTATAATTAATTGTAGGTTTTTTTATTACTGTTACTGTTATTATTATATTTTTATTCAAAGTTAAACTCTCGACACTAAGAACCGCCAAGTCTTAACAAAAAATAATCAAAAAATAAATACACCAAAAATGTTATTATTATTACTATTATTATTATTATTATGTGGCGGCGAAGATGATAGTGATGGCGACGACGATGACGATGATGATGATGATGATGATGTTGATGACGACGATGACGGGCCTTAATCTGCAAATATAAACCACACTTCCTATGGAATTCAATGAGTAAATTGGGGTCCTTGTTGTAGAACGAACAATTTTAATTTTAATTTTTTATTTTTCATTTTATTTTTTAATCTGTCAAAATCATGTTTAACAGGATGCATCATAAAAATTAAATTTACATTAACTGAACTATAAACGTGAACAATTTTTTTAATATTTTTTGCAAAAATCTAACTTTTTAAAACGAAAGTTATTTTTATTTATCTATTATTGTGTGGAATTATATAAAAACATCATAAAATCATACATTTATTTTTATTTATCGCAAAAAAAAAATGAACCGAAACTATAACTTCAAAAATTGATAAAAACCAGATAAATTTCTCCATTAAAAAATAAAAAAAACTAAAAAATACAAACAAAAAATCCTCTTCAAAATGTAGCTATCGTATATCACAGCCTCCATTAACGATGGCATTCGGTTGCTTAGCAACGGGATCTTTCCAGGCGTCGTCAGCACGGCTCCAGGTTATTTTTAGCTTCCCACCGTCGTCAAGGCAACCGGTGACTAAGGCCCGACTACACATGAATGAGTACTTGAAGTATTGGAAGTACTTAAGTAGTACTTGAGTACTTGAATGGATACTTTGTTCTACCCGGGTTGATTTCATGCTAATGAAATTCAATGGTCGTTTTATAATATGCGGCTGAATGATTCATTCATTCATTCAGTGCATTGTTCCATTCATTCAAGAGATCACACAATCAATGCATTGTTTCGGTCGCTCAATGTTTTGCATTGTTCCATTCATTCATCTGTTCAATCGGTCAATTCATTGACAATAGTCTCATCACTTCGATCGGTTATCATCATCATCATCATCATCATCATCCTCATGCCATCGTCGCCATCATCATCACCACCACCATCATCGATGACCGCGTCGAAACACGATAAACACTTGTTTGTTTGCTCAAATCATCTGGACTGGTTGCTATGGAAACCGCCTCAATAGCAGACGCCATCCACATTTGTCAGGAGAACGAAATTATTATGCATCGCCGCCGCCACCATCATCGTCATCATAATCGTTATCGTTAACATCATCATCATCATCATCATTATCGTCATCATCATCATTATCGTCATCACCATCATCATCATTGTCGTCACTGTCATAACGATCAGCAACGCCTCAGACGCACAAAACACGTGACGAAGGCTTGTGAATAATTAATTTGGGTATTCCCCTAATTAGGACTGAAACTCCTTATAAGGAGTCCTCTCTGTCAGTCTCTAATTGACCGACTAGGATTGACCGGACGGATCAGGTTTTGAACGGCCTCATGCAAATCTGCGCCGGTGGTGATGATGATGACGTCGACGCCGACGATGATGATTATGATGATGATGATGATGATGATGATGACATTAACGAAGGTAATGGTGGCAATAATGAACCCTATCCAGATCCAGATGAACAGGATGTGACTTTCAAGTCGTGGATGAGTTAATGGATGGATGGATGGATGGATTGATTGATGGATGGATGATGGATGGATGGATGGATAGATGGATGAATGGATGGATGGATGGATGGATGAATGGATGAATGGATGGATGGATGGATGGATGGATGAAGAGTTGATGAATTGGCGGAGGTGATGACACGGAGTTGATTATAATTTCTCTCCCCGAGCGTAACGCATCATCAGAAAATGAGACTCAGGGGAAAAGTCGAGAAGAGCGGATTAATTTTGGGGACAAATTCTTGATTGGGTGAATATTATTTGGTGAGGAATTATGGATGATTATGATATATTTATGATTAACGGTTACGGTTGAGTGGGAATTTTTTTGGATTGTGGGGAGTTGTTGCGGATAAGTATATTTTGGTAGGTGATGAGTGGAAATTTGATAAGATCCTTGGGTGAGTGGGTATTTTTGGTGTTGTTGTTGTTGTTTTGCATGAGTGATATTTTGTGTAGGAGTTATTGATGAGTGGAATTTTTAAGCTGATTTTTGTTATTTCTCGATAATAGATTCTTTAGAGATTACATCCAAATAAACATATTATTATTATTATTAATATTATTATTATTATTATATTATTATTATTATTATTATTATTATTAGTATTATTATTATTATTATTATTATTATTCTTATTATTATTATTATTATTATTATTATTCTTATTATTATTATTATTATTATTATTATTATTATTATTCTATTATTATTATTATATTATTATTATTATTATTATTATTATATTATTATTATTATTATTATTATTATTATTATTATTATTGTTATTATTATTATTATTTTGTTATTAGATTCTGTAGAGATTACATCCAAAGAGAATATTTATTTGAATGAATTCTCCTAAATCTCTCTCCACTTTCCTTCACTATCTCTCATGTTTTTATTTTTGTTTTTATATTTTTGTCATCCTTATCATTCCCATTATCATCTTGTCTACTCGTGCAACAGTGGATGATTCATTCGCCCACTCTTCAATCCATCATCATTTCTTTTTTTATTGCATTGTTAAAAATGGCATTTTCTGTTTGTATTGCTGGTGATTGTGATGATGATGATGACGACGATGACGATGATGATGAAGTCGAGACTTCGTAGCTGCATGTTTACCTATGTATGTAAAGTATGCTTGTTTGTAACTCTGTTGTACTTTGTGCGTCTGTATGACCGTTTAAAAGTCTGTTTTGATGTATCTGTGTTCTGATTGTATTCTCATTGTGTGCTGATTGTATCCTTATTGTGTGCTGATTGTATCCTTATTGTGTGCTGATTGTATCCTTATTGTGTGCTGATTGAATTCTCATTGTGTGCTGATTGAATTCTCATTGTGTGCTGATTGTATCCTTATTGTGTGCTGATTGTATCCTCATTCTTCATCGTGAGGTTGTACAAATCCTCTGCAAAAGAAAATGTCGAATGTCTCTCCAGTTTCAAGGCTGGTGTTTATTTACAGCAACGGTGTGTACGTCTCTGTACTGCCAATTATGCTCGTGTTTCATTCTGTGCGTGTGAATGTGATGTTGATTGAATGTTTGCATGTGTCATTCAGTATTTGTTTGCACTGTTAAGTATGTCATTCAGTATTTTTTGAACAGTATTCTATATGTGTTTTCGGAGTTAATTGGAAAATTTAAATATCAAGTGAAATATTTTATTAAAAAAATAACGTTTTTAAATTATGTTCTTTAAAAATTATTTTCTTTAAAAATTATTTCATATTATTTTCTTTAAAAATTATTTCATGTTATTTTCTTTAAATATTATTTCCTATTATTTTCTTAAAAAAATATTTCACATTATTTTCTTTAAAAATTATATATATTTATATTATTCACGTCAGAGAATGAAGCCATTAAACTTTAAAAAAAATTAAACGACATTTCAAGCGAAAACCCTTCAAATGACTTAAAATTTATTCCAGAAGTTTCAAGTGATCGTTGGAATTTTCAATGAAATGCTTTCCACTTTAGGAACCCAGCTTAAAGTTTCTCCATTTTTTTGTTCATTATTCATCCATTCTTCCATCCACCCATCCATCTATTCATCCATCCACCCATCCATTCATCCATCCATCCACCCATCCATCCATCCATCCATCCATCCATCCATCCATCCATCCATCTATCCATCCATCCATCCATCCATCCATCCATCCATCCACCTGTAAATGTCCATGCATTATTATGCTTCAATGTATCTCTCTTCGTAAGGTCCCCTGTACCACTGCTGAATGTTGCGTTCCCCATCCCGTCCGGCTGATATTGGCCAAATGGAATTGAGTAGGTCTCGTGGGTATTGTATGACAATGGAATGACCATTGATTTAAGCGACCCATGATCTCTCCTTTGCTGACTCTGTCTTTGTTTGCTTGTAAGTATCTCTACTTGACGGGTGGATGGATGGTCGGATAAACGAATAAATAAAGCGATGACTGGATGAATGAATGTTTGCATTCCTCCCACATCGCCTGTGGATATCTTCTCGAATCTGGCTCAACCTAGACTCTACAGGAGAACAAACTGCGTGCACGATAAAAACCCATAAAACGCGTGTTTGCGTCTGCGTGTGCGTGTGCACGTGGACCGTTTCTGATGCGCCGGAAAATCGTGCGCACGATTTACCATCAATTCCGATCCGACCTTGGCTCCCGGAACAGGGACGTCTAGACAGTCCGTGCTGGGGGGGAATGGAAGGCCGGGCTGGAGAGAGGGAGTACGAATGGTTGGCTGGTTGCTGTTGTGACTGGTTGCTGTTGCAGACGCCTGGCTGTGTAGCAGACGATCAATTCTTTGCTCCTCCGTCTCACCATCGAACGCTCAGGATCGGATCCACATCGTTGATCTTAGAGGCTCGACGTCCTTTCCATTACCCATTCAATTAATCCAACCATCAATCAATCCATCCGTCTATCAATCTATCAATTCATCCATCTATCCATCCATCCATCCATCCATCCATCCATCCATCCATCCATCCATCCATCCATCCATCCATCCATCCATCCATCCATCCATCCATCCATCCATCCATCCATCATCCATCCATCCATCCATCCATCCATCCATCCATCCATCCATCCATCCATCCTCCATCCATCCATCCATCCATCCATCCATCCATCCATCCATCCATCCATCCATCCATCATCCATCCATCCATCCATCCATCCATCCATCCATCCATCCATCCATCCATCCATCCAT